>JAPMOR010036410.1:97856-109070 GCA_026543865.1 Argiope aurantia
TTTCAGCATATTTTTTTTCTGAATTGGTTTGAATTAGTTCTTTCAATAACATATATATCCAATACAAAAACTTTCATATTCCATAAAGGTAAAATATGCCAATCTATTGAATACCTTTTTCCGTGTGAAGGTGAATATTTTTAAATCCTTTTATGGTAGGCTTTATACAGATGCATGAGGCCTCATATAATGCACTTAGAATTTTAATTCAATATTTTACTCGTTAAAGATATATAATGATCATCATATGATATTAAAATGCATACATGTTACATTTTTTTAAAGGATTGAGAAATTATGCATATTTAAAATAAGTTATACAGTAGTTTCATGCAAGCATAATAAATAGTACTTAGCTCCTAATAATTTGTTATATAGTGAGCAAAAAAAAGAGTCATTTATTTTTCATTCCTTTTAACAATTTGCTATTTTGTTAAAATTTGTTTTTAAATTAAAATAGCTTTCTAACAAATAAGATCCCAAAATTCCTTCTCTTGAAACTTAGCAAAAATTAAATGCTTTGTTATTTCATTTTCTGGAAATATTTAATTTAAACAATATTAATAAATAAATATTGTAAAATCCTGGTTCAATGTAAACTGATTTTATGAAATATCTCTGATATTTCAAATTGAAAAAACAAATACTTATTGTAGGGAAATAATTGTAATTCTTCCCATGAAATTGCAAAATTGCTGATTTTTTAATGAGCAATTGATATGCTATTATTCATATACTACAGTTTAGAATTCGTTTTGTATTCAAAACATTTCAGACCCCCCCCCCAAAAAAAAACTTGTATTGCCTGCCTATATGCCTCTACAGAGTTTAATTTTGACCTGCTATCAATTATTAGGTTCTAATCCATTCAATTTTTTCACTTACTGCTTATTGTGCTAACAAAGAATATAATATTAATAAAATAAAAATGATACAACATGTAACAGAAATTTAATGAACCCAAATGTGGTATATAGTGCAAATATTTGGATTGTATTTCTAACATGATAGAGTTTATAGACTGGTGTACTGTTTATAATTTCAACATGCTTGACAAAACTCATTCAAAATGGTTTACAGAACAGATCATCGCATCTACCACAACAAAATCCGGCATGTAGTTAATTCTTACGTTGCTGCTGCTCCTTAACCCTTTCAAGAGATATGGAAAATATGCTTCCTCCCAAATATTTCAATTTTTATGTGAAGTTATGTAGGTTTACTTAAGTTCCGACACAAATTTTCTATAGTATGGTATGATATAGTTTAGGTTTTCTGGCACAAGGTACAATTTAGGACAAGCTGCGCCATCCACAAGGATATTTAAGCAGTTCCATCATAAAAGTGTAAAAGGTGTAAATAAAACAAGGATACATTGTAAAACGTCAAAAGTTTAAAAGGTCTATGATTTGGCACAAGAATAAAAATAAATCTCACATTTTAAATGCTATGAAAGAATCCAGGGCTTTTAAAAAGTCAAAAAGTTTTGAGTGAGGTTTCTCACCCACCAGGTCCTGTAAATTTGAAATAGGCGAATGAAAGAAAGTTAAACGATCAGAAGTAAAATTAGGACATTCAGTAAGAATATGTGCAATAGAATTGATAACTCCACAGTTCGTACAATGAGGAGCTTGTTCACCAAACAGCAAATGTCTATGTGTATACCTTGTGTGCCCAATGCATAGACAAATTAATTTCACATCTGCGCATCGGTTTGGCAAAACTGACCACAAAAGTAATTCGATCTGAGAACTAGTACATTTTAATTGAACTTATGGCGGCACTATAATAAGGCCAGGTTTGGGTGTTCTGTCTAAAACAAATTTTTTCGCTTCTGCGTATGAAATATTTCTTCTAACTTTCAGGCTTTGAATTTCTTTTTCCGTTTTCCATTTAGGACAGTCACGGGAATTAGCAGGATGGAGCCCAGAGCAGTTTAAACATTTGAAGGTCTGTGAGCTACACACTGAAGTTTCATGAACATCAGCGGAGCATTTGGCACATCGACGGCTGCCATGGCAAGTTCCCTGGGAATGTCCGAATCTCTGACATTTAAAGCAACGCAGAGGATTCGGTACATATGGTTTAACTTTGGATTGTATATAGCCAGCACGTATAAATTTCGGAAATTCCGAACTACTGAAAGTTAGAATGACATGTTTTGTTTGGAATGAATGAACCATTACGTTTAATTTTTATGCGATGAGATGCACAAACTTTTTGTGAATGCAATTCCCGTATGAGTTCATTCTCCGAACAATCAAAAAGATTTAAATCAGAGATGACTCCTCGAGAAAAATGCAGGGAAGTCTCCACGTTTTGTTAATTTCTGCATCGTAGCAATCCGTGTTTTTGATGAGGTCTCAATAAGGAGATCCCTGGATGGAAGTTTTTTAGTAGATTTGACATCACCAATAAATGAAGAAATCAATCTTTGAACTATGAAAGGTCTTTGGTGTGTGTAGTATTAGAAATCTAGTATCTTCAGTGATAGGTAAACATGGCAAAGTGTCTGAAAAACCCATGCAAAAAGGGAAAAGAAATTCGGGCCACGACGGCACTGCCCTCCACGGAGCCAACAAGGGAAGGCAGCTACCGGCTCTGGCCATTCCCAGCCTTAGCGCTTACCATGGAGCTAGCTGGAACCTATACGCTGAGAGTCACCCCCGGGGACAGTGACCCCCCCTGAACGCCAAGCCCAAGGAGTAACCCCTTCGCTTGATCCCCTTGAGCAACCCAGTCAAATATCTTGGATACCGGCCGATTGATACATCAAGGGCCGAAATGTACCACCCGTCTAAAGGGTCGCCACGCACGGCTAACACATGGGGGTTTTTGGCTGTCCATGCGAAGCAAGAAGCAAACAGAGCGGTGACAGCTTTTCATGGCGAGCTCCCTCGCTTACCGTCGAGGGATGGAAGAATGAAGAAAACAGAAGGGGAAGGGGGGATTTTAAGAGAGAAGGGGATAAAGAAAAGAAAAGGGATAGAGGAGAGTAGGAAGAGAGAAGAAAGAGTAAAGATCCCTGGGTACCTCGGGATTGGGGCACCTGTTCCCACCTAAAGAAGGTGAACCCCTGAGGTGACAAATTTTCTATAAGACAGGAACTAAGATGCTTCAGTTCCTTATTTCACATAAAATAGTGTGTCTTGATTTGTTACTTAATTATCAACCAAATTTAATAAATGTAATTAGCTAAATGAGTCACTTTTCTTAAGCCAAATTCAATCATAAAAATATTTTAACAAATCATGATTGTGTAAAAAAAAAAATGACCTTTTAAAGGATTAAGAAAGAGTTTTTCAAAATTTGAATTAGATTTTTCACCTAAACATTATTTAAAACTTTAAATTTTTCTTTCAGTAATTTTGAAGCATATCAGACACAAACCATTTTTTAAATTATTTTTAAAAAAATACAGAAATGAGTTTTTTGATGAAATTTATTTTATTGCCGTGCGTGTTTTTACCTGTAATTTATATAAAATTTTCAAAATATTTTTAATATACTTTATAATTTTTTATCTGTAGTAACTGGATTTATACTCACACACATTTCAAAGATATTAAGTATATTTGTTAGTAATTATTTTCGGTACAATAAAATCAGAGGAATCAAACAAAAAATATTCCAGTCGAATTATCATGAAAAATACGAAAAAGTGGAGCAAGTTCGGGAAAAAAAAAAAATTTAGGAGCACTAATCCCCTCTCTTTTCAACACATCTCTGATCACAATGTATTCTTAAAGTCGAATTAAAGGACTTATTTGCAATTCTAAAAAAAATTAGCTGAAAACGATTTTCTATCATTGGGGCAATTGTGTTTTTAGTAGTCAGACAGAATAACGTTTAGTGAAATTTAGAATGAAAGTCTTTAAAGGAGTGATATGGAAAAATATACCCATTCATAATCATAAAAATTCTTATAAAGAACATTTCCAAGAAGTTGAAGATCTTAAGTCAGATAGTGAACCGGACTAAAACGAAGTCTTCGAATGCCAATTAAACCCTCAAGGGGTCGTTTCTCTTTTCCTCTCCTCAACAATATCTATATAAACAGTTTTAAGAAGAAAATTTCATCAAACTGAAATAGCAAAAATTTTTTATTGCAGATCACTTTCTAAAGTTCAGTATATCGCAATGCCAAATTAAATTTTCGAAGAATTCAACACAAAATAAGTTTTAAAAGTGAGACTTTTTAAAGACAATCTAAATAATATTTAATATAGATTTGATATATTTATTTTAAATTATAATGGAGCTTTTTTTTAATTATGGAACAACAAAATATAAAACTTTCGGTAGAACAATGCCCTCAAAGTAAATAACTAACTGCTAGAAAAATATTCTAAAATTAATATCAATAATTATAATAATAATTAAGTTTGCAGGGCTTTTGTACACTAGGCGACAGTACAAAATTAAACTATCGGAAATATCACAAAAAAAAAAATACCTAGATGGACCTAAGCAGTTGTCTATTTAATAAAAAGGTCATATTCAGGCACTGCAGAATTGTATTCAGACTATCAACATATACTCTGTTAAAGATATTTTTCATTAAAATGAACTTTTTTTTTGTTACAAATAAAAACAATGCAAGGAACATAAGTTGCTAAACTATCAGATGTGAAAAATTATTAAAAGAAATAACCACATGATTGACTTCTTAAAAATAAAAATTGCTTAATATTTCAGTGACAAGCTGTTTCATTCATCATTTAGATAAAAAGGAATAGTTTGTCTTCAGTATTAGGATATAAATTTCTTGGATAAAAAATTCATACAATTCTTAATTCTTCAGACTGTTTATGTGCTAAAAAAAAGCTTGTCAAGACTATAATGAAACCTCATTTCTTAAAAAATGAAAATTACCTTAATTTTACAGAGTTTTTCATATCCAGTATATTTAATTCACCAAAAAAATTGCATGCAATAATATAGCCTTCAAATAAAATTTAGTAAGGAAAAACTAGTCCAAATATAGTGTTCATATATTATGAGAGACTTCCTTTTTTACAGAATTTGAACAGTGTTTAATTAATCTTTTTTTCTATAAATTTGGTACTCATTCTTTCTGAAATTCACAGGAAAAAAAAAAGGAAAATCAGCTCTTCCCTAGAAAAAAAAGAAAAAAAAGTCAAGAACTTATTTTCTTAAGCTCAAAGTTTAAAAGCAGGGAGTATAGTCATAATATCCAGTATTCACATTCTACCTTTCTTTTTTCCATTGAAATTTCCCACTCATACCCTATGAGCATAAACAATCAATATCAGCATTTGGCAGGAAAAGTTTTATAACTGAATGAGCTGATTTTTTAACGATTCACTTGTTACTACATTTTAAAATTAGGATTTATCACATACCTATTTTACTTATAAAAATATTAACTCATAATTAAAAATTTTACAATATTTAACAAATATCTTCATTACATTATGAAAAAAAAAAAGACTAAAAAGATGTTGTTTATTTATTCTTAACTTCATAGACATGGACTTTTACGTTAGATATTGGCAATAATCTAGTCACATTTTCCAAAAAATATTCAGTCAACTGACTCTAAACAAGACACTGCAAAATGTGCTGTGTATTAAATTATATAAAACATAAAATCAGGAAACAGTACTTTTTTTTACCTAGCTAGATAGTTTATTGCCACTGTATAATTCATTTTTTTTAAAATACACATCTTCAAAATCATAAATAATTTTGTTAAATATAAAATTTGTTTCTATTTTGACACTTTTATTTTATTCTTTCAAGTTATAAATATATGATATTCTCTCAGTACTCCAATGTGCCAAAAAATAGATGAATTTTATTGTTTACTGATTTTATATTACTACTCCAAGCACTTATAAATTTGTTTCATTTGCAAAATTAAGAAAAGAAAACTGTATCTCAGAGACATTTATAAAATTAATTGATAACCAAAGATTAACTATGTAAAAAGAAATCATTAAGTAATAAGTATAAATGGAAAAATAAAATAACAGAGAATCATTAAAAATCTTCAATTTGTGACAAGTAATAATATAACATTCTTATTGTTTTGTTTCACTTCAGAATGTGAGAAAACTGTACATCTTTATACGAGTTGAAAGAAGAAAAATCAAGCTCAGCAATATCCTTGCAGATTTTTAACAAGCGTGACAGTGATGAAATATGCAGACAATGAATAGATAATATAACATTATAAATTTCTATATATATTTCAACCATCTACATCTAAAGTTTTATACAGATTTCTATGGCCGCCCCTATAAGAATGTACACTAAACAAATGAAATATAATTCTTTTCATATTATCCAAATGATCTGTTTTCATTTTTATATACAACACAGCAACAGCATGAAAAATGTTCTATTTCTTAGCTGTCACTTACTGCTTTATTTCTTGAATTCTTGTTTGGATACATTATTTAGTTCAGAGCCAGGGTCATCAATGAGGAAGATTGATGAGGACCAAATTTGTGACGTTGGGGTTTGTAGCCGAATAACAAGACCACTAGACAAAAGTGTACACTCTTTCCAGAGGCTGTTATCTGGTTTATAAGCTTCACCACAATTTCTTGTATGGATTTATCCCAATACTAAATTTTTCATAAAGGAACTCCCTAAAAGTTAAAAGCTTAAAAAGAAAGCCAGAAATTTCTGGACAACCTTTTCAGCTAAACCATTGGGAATTTGTTCCTTTATTTTAAGATAGGAGAAAATAAATAAATTGAAATACACACAATATAACAATATAAACTGCAGTGTAAAAAATTAATTTTATTTTTCTTATAAAAATTATACTATTTTGGTCACAGTGAGCTTTTATTGATATACTGATTCAAATTACTTTCACTAAATGACAAACATTTAATAAACCCATTAAAATGAGACAAGAACAATTTAAAGTATCACAATCATATATTTATAATAAAATTCGTTTTTAGTATATTGCTTCCATTAGGAGCTTGTTTCTTACTGTTTTGAATATGTGATTAACTTAAATTTTTGTATTTAGTCACTTACCTTTTCTTGACACCATCAAGACACTCCATTTCCAAAATCATCTATTCTCACCGAGATTAGCAATTATAACTTGCATTAAATCTTCTGTGAAACTAATAATAAAAGAACTTCCTAAAAGATAAGCTTAAGAGAAAGCTAAAAATCTTTAGACAATCACTTAAATTTAACCATTGGGAATTATTTGTTTATGGGGTTTAAACTTAGAAAAGATAAGAGATAATTCCCATTAAGTAAGATTAACAATTAATCAAATTTATTATTTTTAAATTAATATCAAAATTAAAATTTTCGCAATAAAAGATTTAAAAATTTAAGTTTTTAGTAATCTGTTCAAACATTAGGGCTCTAAATGAAGGTATGTTGAAGTCCTGAGTTAAAGAAAATTTATTCAATTTTTGATGTGCATAAAAACTTATATAAACTCCACAATTAAAATCATCAGTTTGTTTTATATGAGGTGGAAAAACTATCTGCCAGTGGCTTTCTGAATTAAGTAATTTATTTAAAATCCTAGACCACTTTCTAATCAAAATTGCAGTATTATTATCTGGTCTGCCACCAAGTGGATCAAAATATTCAAATGTTTTAAGTTTTATATCAACAATAATCAAAGTCCAATGACAATTTAAATTGACAGGGATAATCAATAAATCTAGATTTGGCAACTCTTGAATCCAAGAAAATTTAAGAATATCCTTCTGATTAAAAATTAAAACTGATTGCAAGGATTCTATTGCTTTACAATTTCTGAATTTCTCAGTTAACAGGAAAAGAAAAGCACCAATAACAGAATCATAAAGCCAACCCTTCTTAAAGCTCGGTGACACAGACTTTAGATAATTCTCTTCTTTTCGAGTAACAAAAGGATCCAAAGACTTTAATATATAAAAAGAAAGATTGATGTTATTAATAGTTACTACTGTTGCAGTAGGATTATCTGCATTCATCTTACTAAATTTATTGAATATATTAAGCCTAGGACATACAGAATTTTCTCTAGCAGAATAAGCTTTTAAAGGAATAATTTCCTTTTTATGACCATCAGGATCATTACTTTTTTCACCACGACTAAAGAATTTAAAAATTTCTCCAGCAGGATATGATTGTAAAGGTGCAATCTCCTCTATACTACTGTCAGGTTCATCAATATTTTTTTTCTTTTAATCTTTGCTGTTTCCCATTTTTTTTATGAAATGATTGTCTCCTCTTATGCCTTTGAGAAGTTTTATAAAATTTAATCTGTGGGGGAATTTTTTGATTGGGAGCAACATATACTCGAGGCATGACAGGAGCAGGATCATTTTTGTGACAGACAACTCCATGCATACCAGATACTAAAGTATTTAAACAATTTACTACATTAGTTAGCATAGTTTCTTGAATACGAGGAATTTTAATTAATTCCAAAATCTTGGAGCACAGTTTTTTGCATTCAGCTTCTTTTGTGTTAAAACATTCAGACAAAACATTGCCTTTCAATTCAAAATTTAAGATTTGGGGGTCAATTCCTTGTGCATTTTTTTCATTTTCAACAGCATAAAAATCATCAGTTATGCATGTTTTTATTTCAGAATACAATAAATGTACTTTATGAATATACTTGCAAAGGTTACTATTGTCTTCACAAGAACACACATACAAATGACTACATAGTGCTGTACAGTTAATATCAGTACATTTAAAACAGCAATGATCTAATAAAAGACAAACATCTGTGATTTTTTTTACTGAGTATACTAATCCCTTTTTTTTGTCTGTGAATTTACTAACCATTGATCATCATGTTTAACTATATCATAAATAGGAATTTTTACACCCATTTCATGCTTTTCTTTAATAGTTTTATTGAAATTTGAATTTAATGGAACATTATTTACAACATTAGAAGAATATTTTTAAAACCTATCTGTTTCTATCTTTAAAAGAGTTGAAATTAGCTCATCTATGCGCTTATTGAATTTACGCTTAAAATATACAGTTTTTAACTGATTATGAAACGATTCACAGTAATTATTTGTACCGGTATCACCATGTGGAAACTGTCTATAGCAGGTAGCCCATAATGCTTTTCTAGCAGAATAATTTTTTACAAAATAATCAACAAAATTTTGACATTCATTTAAATATTTACTAATGAAAATTGAAACTTTATTTTCAAAATCCTCTTGAGACTTTTCATTCATTATATTTAATAATTCATACATCTTCATACAGAGACATTTATCATGGACTTTAACAGTCAACTGCCTTTTCCAAGCACGGTATACATGCCACTGACACAATAGATGCTTGATATTGGGACCAAATACAGAATTAAAAGCATTAAAAGTAAAACCATCATCATCAGTCATGACCGTATTAACTTTCAAATTAGGAATTCGATAATGTAAACTAGAAAATAAAGCCACTAATGTACGAAAATCTAAATCATTTGTAATAAAATGCACAACAGGATATCCCTGACCATACTCATCTTGCACATGCAATGAAGGAAGAAAAAAAGCATAATGGTTTGTGCCATGGGTAGCATCAATACAAAGGATTTTATGGGAATGTTTCATAAGCATATCTTTTTGAGCTTCAGTTTGAAAACCTAATGCAAAAGAATTTTCACAATTTGGTAAGCTATCCAAATAAGAAGGTCCAAAGATAGTATTCGACTTTTGTAATTTGAAAATTAAAATGGGATTATATTTTTCATTTTTTAATTTCTCCACAGTACAGAAAACAGACATGGCGTCATTAATCGGCTTTACTGTATTATGTAGATACCTTGAATAAGACTGTATAGTCTTCCGAGAAATAAAAACTTCTTTTGTTGACCAGAAATTTCCTTCATTCCGACAGCCTGAATCACCACGAATTAAGCTTACTTTTTTCGGAACAGGAAATGATAGCAATAAATACGATTTAATTAAATTACGTGTATTTTCTTTAAGTGGGTGGAATCTTGTATTTTCATATCCAGTATGATGATTGTGAACTGGATAATATGTTACTGTCACTAAATCTTGGTAAAATTGCAGGTTTCTTCATGACTTTTAAAAGCATTATTCCTGTAAAACCTACCACATTTTAAACTTTTGGGGGAATTTTCATAATTATTACTCATAAATTGAGAACTATGTACATTTTGATTTATTCCTACATCTGCAATGGGGTTTATTATTGATTCCTTGTGAGAGTTATTATCCAATACAATACAGTTACTTTTAACTGGTAAACATGATACAGTTTGAACCTCAGATTTACAGCAACGCTTTAAACGATAACTAAAAGAGGATTTAGAAGAGTAAGACTTTAAACATAATTTACAAATTCTAGGATACATATTTTTAATTTTGGAAGGACTTTTAAATTTTTGACAAACATCTGAAACTGAAGATGTTAATTTAATATCTCTACTTGCTTGTAGATCCTTTGCAGGTTTTGCCACCGATTCTGTCAGACATGCATTTGTTTCCAAAACCCTACTGTAATTTTTTCCAGATGGGGAAAACAAAACACGAGTTTTTGATTTGTTACATTGATTTAAATGGTTTGAAAAAGAAGATTTAGAGGAATAGGACTTCAAACATTTTTCACATGGTTTAGGATAATAGTCTTTAACAGGTTGTGGGCATTTAAATTTCTTCAGGTGATTTGAAAACGAGGACCGTGTAGAATATGTTTTCCCACAATAAACACAGTTTTTAGAATAGGAACAATTTTGAGGGCCTCCACCATGCAATATTTTACAATTCATTGCCAAAACTGAAAATTTATTTGATGTAGGAATACTATTAAAAACAATGACACTAAACTGATTGAATGGAATGCATAGGATCACAGGAAGTACAAATTGAGTATTACCTTTAAAAGATGGCAGAGAAGAAATATCTTTCATCAGCAGAGCAGCTGACTGTTGCACGGGTGTAGAAATTAGCCTTGTAGACTCTTGCTTTGGCCTAGTAGGTTGCACGGGTCTAGAAACTGGCCTGGCAGACTCTTGCTTTAGTATAGCAGGTTGCATGGGCCCAGAAACTGACTTGGCACTCTTGCTTTGGCCGAGAAGGTTGGACGGGCCCAGAAACTGGCTTGACAGACTTTTGCTTTGGCCGAGAAGGTTGCACGGGCCTAGAAATTGGCTTGGCAGACACTTGCGTTGGCCTAGCAGGTTGCACGGGCCTAGAAACTGGCCTGGCAGACTCT
>JAPMOR010036410.1:109080-284672 GCA_026543865.1 Argiope aurantia
TTGGCCTAGCAGGTTGCACGGGCCTAGAAACTGGCCTGGCAGACTCTTGCTTTGGCCAAACAGAAGAAACAAATGCCGCGGGAAAAGATAACAATAGAGGAAACTCTGAATCATCAAAAGAAAAACCTGAGTTGGAACACCAAGTCTTTACAATCTGTGAAAATGGAACAAAAACCAATTATAAATTATCGACTTCAGGCTTGCATGAATTTTTAAACTCATTGTGAAAAAAAAAAAAAAATTATGCATACCTTTTTAGATGCTATATCTGCTGAAATGCATCCTGTTAAGGATTTAAAAAAAAAAATGCAAGCAGCTTATTACCCTATTTATTTAAATGCAAGCAATCTCTTCCAAGATAATTTCTCCAAGATGGCTGGTAAGAACTGCAAAAGAAAAACGCTTGAAAATAACATAGTTCTTTGAGTGCACAGTTTATGGCTCGAATCTTATAGTTTAGTGTTTGCAAGTAATACTCCTATTCCTTATACTCCTTTCTGTGGAAATCAAAATCTCTTGGAACAATACTCGAGAAAATTATTCTTACACCTGGGTTATGAAGTAATACCTCAGTGGCCAAAACTCTATATTTTTTAAGTATTACTTCAATAGTATCCAAAGATGCATTATTTGTGCCAACATGCACTAAGACCCAGTCATGATTTTTGTGTACAGAAATACTGCTAGCTAATCTTTCAATAGTTGCACCAGGATAGGAAACAATGTCCAAATGAAAGTCAAGTGATTGAACAGATATATACTTATGCAAGTATTTGATCATGGAATCGCCAATAAAGAGAGCCCTCATTGTAAAACAGTGAGATAAAATGGAATTTTTCAAAAGCTAGTAATAGTAACAAAATTCTGCACAAACTGCCAAAAAAACACAGAGCAAAACAGAAAAAAATTATAAGATTCAATATACAGAAGATGTTCCAAGATTTTTAGTAGATACCACAAATAAATTTAAAACTATCAAGTTCAATATACCACTGAACAATGAGAAAATTGAAATAATACACAAATTAAATGTAAAAAAACAGTCAATTTCCCAAGTTAGCACTAACCTGGAAATTAAAATCTTTCAGATTATAGATAATAATAAGATCTAATTAATCTAAGGAAAAACAAATAGTAAAATTAAATATAAAAGTTTATAATATAAACTACAAGCACAAAGAAACTTTTTTTGTTACCTAGCTAACCCTAATTAGCATGTTCAGTGATACTAATTCTAAATAAGTTAAGTAAAGTAAAAAAAAACCCTAAATAATATGAATAAATAATGAAAGATAAATAAACAATATAGATTAATAATATATAAATGAACAAAAAGAATTCTTATCTCCACATGCAAATAAAAGGTGTAAGAGATTCAACACACACGTCTCACGTACAGCAAAGCAAAAAGAAAAAGGATTAGTCACTAAATATTGCTAGATAAAGCCCGCGCTAAATGACCAGTATGACGTCAACAATGAGTTACGTCACATCCGATGAACTTTGGTTCATATCCGGTAGAATCAGGGGTACACATCCGGTGGCAACGACTTACTCCCATCTGTAAAATCCAGTTTCATGTCCAATCGGGGGAACGAAACACAATCTAGAGATCAACTCTTTGTATGTCAACTTTTTTGAGTCCAATCATACGCTTTCTTTCTCCGTCTATGTGGTTTGTTGTTTCTTGGATTGTGATTGGTTAGAGAATTACTTGTTTATTTACATTATAGATGGAAAATAAAGAGGGGAATTTGTATTATTAAATTACTGTTTACCTATATAAGTTTGAGATGGGACATGAACGGAGAAACTTTCTCTCATACTTTCGAACCTTTCATGCCGTAACAGGCATTTTTTAAAATTTTTATATTGTTTATAAGAATTTTAGAAACCTTGTAGTGAATATAAACAACAAGTAGTTCAGAATAAGTTATGAATGCTACTGTATTCCTAGCTTTCAAAAAGGTTTTAAGAAAACAATTACAATTATTTATTAAGTAATAATTAATACTGTGTAGTAATTAAAAAAATGTCCCATTAAATTTATGCCTGTTTTAAAGTTATTTAATTTATAGATTTTTTTTATGAATAATTCACTTTAATTATCTTAACTTTCTTTTGACCAACACTCATGCTTTTAAGTATTTTATATTTTATTTCAATTAATGTTCATCTAATTTTAGTGTTGAATTTAGATATTCATTAATAATAGTTTAATTTACAATCAATAAATAATTTTAATTAATGCTAACAAAAAGAAATATTGAATTGCTTCATGATGAAGTTAGTGTGTGCATTATAGGACATAATTATTATTAAACTGACTTTTTTTATAAAATTCAGTTGACAGTGCATTCATATATTGAGTGTTTTTCCTCAGTATTTTGAAAATTTTCTTAACAATGATTTTCTGATAGAAGAAATTATTTCTGAATATTATATTTGTTTTTAATATTTATATATAATAATAATTTATTGTTATGAAAGTTACTGAAATATGTCAGTTGTATTAAAAATGCTTTTATAAGTTATCTTGCTAAATAATCATTTGAACAATTATCAAAAAAGAAATTACATACTATCCATAAAAGAAAATTACTACATGTATATATATTTGAAAATATCATCACAATAATTATGATGTGTGTAGAATACTGCTTGTAGTAAGTATTAAATCAGAATAGAAATAAACTTTGCACTTTCTTTTTGTTTCTTTTATTATTTCCTATATGTAAATTAATGAAATTAATGCATAAAATTGATTTTTTTTATCAGCTCAAATGAAGGGTTTGTACTATAATAATTCATAGTATTCTATATAGATATCCTGTTCTAGTGTCTAATTTTCTGTAGAATTCTTTCTTTTAGTGACTAATTTTTAAAACACTGTAGAATTCATTTCAAATCATTTTTTGTTTGTAGTTAAATGTTAAATTGGCTGATGATCTAAGTTGTCTTGAAACAAATATTCTATATTGATATAAATTTTTTATATTTATGTTCAGTTTATAAATAATCAATATGTATATGTGCAAAAAGATTTGTATTATAAATTACACTAATGAACTAACCTGGCCTTTTCAAATATACAGATAATACTCTGGGCAAATTTTAAACAAATAATATTTTCAAGTGAATTTCTTGTAAAAATCCTAAACCATTCTATATTGGTATAATTTTAAACAGAATCATTAGTTCACTTAATTGAAATAAAGCTCTTCCTTGAGGTTACAGTTTATGTATTAAAATCATTTTTAATAAAATTATAAATATATAATTTTTTCTTACATAAATGATACTATAATTTCAATAAATCACATCAAAACCATTTCTCAAAAGTATTGGCGGTATTCCTTAAATCAGATATTATAGTATTTTCACATTAGTACTCAAGAAATAATTATATTATGACAAAGAAAACAATAACTTCTTTCAGAATATTTGGAATTCTAAAATAGGATAGTTTTTGTTAAAACGATGATTGTCAATGCTTTTATAAAATTGTTGATACAAAAATATTTTATGCAAATGGAATTTTTTCCACTCCCCCCCCCTTTTTTTTCTCCGAGGAGTATATAAGAAGTTGTATATGGCAGTCTATAGTAAATTTTAGACTTATCTATATCATTGTCCTTCAAAAAGATGAGAAATTACATGACTAGGAAACACTTAACTGAGGAAAAAATTTCCAACTAAAATTTCCAGCTTCCTAATTTTAAAAAGCTGTTAATATTTAAATTTATCAATTTGCATTATTCTTTTAAGGAGAATTGTAGAAAGCAAAAGGTTATGTAGATATAAGATATATAATTGTTTTATAACTTTATAAAAATATTTATGTATTTAAATGTGAAAACTTTTTTTTTCTTCTTATAGGAAATACTTTCTTTGTATAAAATAACTTTGAAACATATATATTAATAATACAGCTTTATAAATTAAATCCCCCCTATAAAGTATTCACTCTTCTTTTGCATCGGGGAGTTTATAAAACAATGAAAACAGTTTGAACTTCAGGACAACAATGTAATCTATTGTTGGAAATTAGACAAAATTTCAAATCTCGGAACCTGATAAATTTTCAGGTTTAGCCAAAATATTGTGCATACTTGAAACTTCTTTAATTAGTTTCTAATAAATCAAATAATTGCATTTCAGTTTTCTCTTACTAATAAAATAGAATATAAAATATATCAATAAATGAAATTTAAAAAAAAGATATTTGTGGGAGGTGTATTAACAGTCTAAATTCAAAATCAAGAGCACTAATATGCATGTGAATAATTTACTGGCATATCCATTCAAGAAGATCTATCACAACTGTGATGCAAGTAAATAACTACTATCACATATGAACAGATTATCTAGTCTGCCACAGATCTGGCTGGATTTTCTTTTGTCTCTATAACAAATCTTCCAGTTTCTTATCCAATATTTCCAAGTTGAACAGTATTAAACATAAATACATGTATCCATTTTTGTAGCGAACATGAGATATTTAGAAAATGTAGATATAATCCCTGGAAAAACTCAAATAAAATGATATAATAAAAGAAAATATGTGGCTCAAAATCTAAAGATAGTAGACAACTTTTTAATATAGTTATTATAAATCAAATAACGATTATATATTATATTTTGTTGAATTCAAAAGAGTTTTGCATAATAAATTTGCTATAAAAGATTGAAGATAATAAAACAAGTATTGCTCTTTATAAATATTGCACAATATTATGTATAAATAGTTACAGGGAAAAGAATGCATAAATACTGTAGAGTAAATATGAATAGATCATCAAAACTTAACAATAGAATATTTTTTATTAAAAGCATTAGAAAATAAGCTGATTATAATACATTATGCTTGATAAAGCAAGAGCAAATAATACACTTTCAAAATAATACACACAAAATCTTTTTTTAAAAAAAAGGGGGAGGGGTTAAAATAAAAAGAAAAATGATAAATACTGTTTTTTTATGTCTTGCAACGTTATGGAAAAGAAAAATTAGGATTTATTAAAAAGTAAGACATAATTACTATTTAAATTAATGTAAAAGCAGAATATATTCATCAAAAGTTTGAGTCAGAGCTATTTTAAAGATTCTTAGATAACTCAGCAAATATAGTTGATTGATAATACTGATTCTAAAATGTACCTATGTAAAATAAGCAACACTAAACTAGATGTTTCCTATTGTGCTTACTTTGAGTTTCTAATAACTTACTTTAAACTTTATTCATTTTAGAAAATTGTTATAAAAAATCAATTTATAATAATTGTTTAAAAATTTATAACAATCTATTTAGAACATATTGTTATAAAAAATCATGCCGTGTACATTATACAGCAAGAAAAATAATGTTAAAATCTGATAATTCTTAATCTTATTTATTATACACATGTGATAAATATGTTAAATAGTGACTTTTAATGTACATTTGCCATAAATCTTTCTTCTAGAGAACTGCTGCAAATTATGATATACCTTAGTTTGCTTTGATCCAATTCGCAGGATATTACTTTATACACATTACAACTTTTACAAAATGGGTAATCGCAATTAGCATTATATATGTTTTCGCTTTCATCATACTTTTTTTTGGGGGGGGGGGCATTTTCCTGTACAGCAGAAGACGTTAACATGAACTGAAGCTTAGCAAAATAGTTTTTTCAAAATAAAATGTTTCAAGTTTTGTATTCACATTTTTATTATAACACACAGGCCTATATTATGTGTTCTAGTCTATAGTCATGGTCTGGTTGATCTCTAGAAAGTGTCATAAATTAATTATACATTAAAATATAAGATGCACTGTCTTTTTAAATAAGTCCCAAACAATTTTATGATGAAATAAATTATAACTACAGCATAAAACTGCATATTATATAAAAATATTCATTTATTTACCAATTATTGAGTAAACTGTACATATAATATACAGTATTTGCATATTAACTGCATGCAGTTGGCAAATATAGTTACGTTTTATTTATGAAATAACTTATTAGAAGGTGATCTTTGGTGGTTAATTGTTAGCATGCAGTTGATACACAAATATCTAATTACATACAAACTTTTTCTTGAAACATGATTTTTTGAAATTCCTACTTATTAAATAAATCAAAGAAGATGACAGATACACTCATTTGATTATCATTGCTAAGCATTGAGATAATTGTATAAAAAAATGTTCATGACAACTAAAGTTTCATAATGACACTTGGTCCAATAGTTTAACACTATCTAAACATGGGAGGAAATACATACTCAGGTTATTGAGTTGATTTTAAAATGTAAAATAAACACATAATAAAAAAACCCAAATTGTATATAAATTTTTT
Organism: Argiope aurantia; assembly: GCA_026543865.1. Lineage (NCBI taxonomy): Eukaryota > Metazoa > Arthropoda > Arachnida > Araneae > Araneidae > Argiope > Argiope aurantia. The sequence goes on from JAPMOR010036410.1 coordinate 115,428, forward strand.
TTGTATATCTTTTAGCATATATTTCATAACAAAGAATTGCAATGATAGTTGATCTTGTCTCCCATTGCTTCTTACATCATTATTACACTGAAGTATAACACTTTTATATTTTCAAAGTTCTCCTCCCCCCTCTTTTAATTCAGTCTACATATTTAGAGCAGAGTATGCAAATTGTTTTGTTGATTTAATAAAAAGTTAAGACTCATAAGCATAAAAGTGAATTCAAAAGAATAAAGAATTTAAAGGAAAAGAAGGAAATCCGGATAGTAGTAGTAGTTTAGCATTTGCACAGTCTGATTGAGTGAAAGAGAGTAAATGAAACTATAAAGTTTGCACGATTAAAGTGATCATTAAAGAAAATGCAGTTATTGATGAAAGTGGCAAACTGACGATAGAATCTTATAAGAGAACGTTCTTAGCATGCTCTGAAAGTAAATTCAGTTCCGACTACAGAGATATCGAGCATCTATCATTAGTTAACAAAAAGATAATACATATGCAATAAGTTTTTTCATTTTTAGAATAAAAAAAGCAGTATTTTGATACATATTTAATATAAGGAATCTGTTATCATGAGTAAAGAAAATAAAATGTATGCAATAAATATAACAATGAAAAACATTCTTTTAATTCCCATCCATTATCCTGAATGTATAAGCACTTGTTCAGAAAGTATATCTAGAGTTATTATAAACTCAGCCAAAAGTTTAAAATGATATTTAAAAAAAATTAGAATATATTGATACGTTAGAGGTTTTATTTATTTTACAGAGTTGAAACTTGCGCTAAAAACAACGTTTACCATATGAATCTAGGAAGTCTAAACAAGAAATAAGCGGAGGAATCACCATGCTCATGTCAACCTTCAGGAGTCCAATCACAGGAAAGTTCACATCAACCATCATAACGCTTTTATAAGCTGTGCTATGATTGTACTCATTTAGGATGACATGTCTGGTCGATCTCTAGACAGTGTCAATTTCCAATCGGGTTGCGTTTACCGCCAATGCCATTTTATTTTTTCTGTTTGCTTACAAGCGTCTGTACCACAAGCACGGATCTAAGCATCTTAACGTTCATTGGCTGTCTAAGTCACGTGAGCAAATAGTAGGTTTTACTTATCTTGGCAAATTATTGCCTTTTTGGCAAACAAACAAACTCCATATGTATTTAGGAATAAAAGGGAAGGGGGCCAATTTTTTTTCGGTCTTTTATATTTGTTTTAAAATATTATTATAGAACAATGAGTGGGTACCAGGAATTTTGCATTTTTAAATGATCTTAATGCTTAGTGAAGTATTAATGTCTCATACATGTAGGTTTAGAGTTTGGTTTTCAAATTAGAAAGAGCCACATTCAAAAAGATTTTTTTTTTTTTTTTTTTTAATATTCGAGTACAAATTTTTTTAACCCACCACAAGCTATGAACTCTGTTTCAGGAGTATAAGCTTGAGAAGAACTTCATCCTTCACATTACCAAACATTGCTGATAAGATAAGTTCCAAGTTTTTAAATGTCAATTATTTTGAAAGTATCTTCATTGATATTACTTTCAACAAAAGTATTTTTGAAATAAGATTTCAACAGCAAGGATTATAAATTACTTTGTAGCTGAATCTATTGTATGTAATTTACGCTATAGTAGACACACACTCCGTTTTCTTGCAGTTTCTTTTATAGATAGGATTTATCTGGATAATGAACTTTAGTATACTTTTTTGCTCTTAAATTTAATGTAAATGTCATGTTTGAAATCTAATTAAAAGAAAATTAATTTGCAATTTTAAGGGGAAAAAACTTTAATTTTACTTTTACAGGTCAAAGTTTAAATTAAAACATAACTTAAAATTTAAATTCGAATGACCATTCATAAAAAACCTATATCTATTGATATACTATGTACTTCTTTTGAAGGATATTTATAAAACTTTATGAATATTTTTGAAGGATTTTTAAAAAACTCCGTAGATGTTTCATTATCTATCTTCTAATTTGTTTTTTATTTTGCAAAATATTCAGGCTTTCAATATATACCCCTGAGTATTTTCCCCTCCCGCATCACTGGTTAGGTGCCTCCAACCTGTTTTATAATTATGATTAAAGCAGGTATTTTGTCAAAAATTCATCAATACAAGACAAAAAATATTTTGATTACAAGGCTGCAGCATTATTTACTGATTAAATTACTGTAATCCACAATTTTTCCCCTATAACAAAGTAAGAGTTAAAATCTGTGATTTTTACAAGTTCTATATTAGGCTAATATCTTCTTTCATTATTTTTGCCACTTTATTTTACGAAATACATTGCTATGATAAAATTTCAATTAGTTCCTAAACACTAATGATTAAGCATTATGAATAACATTTTTTAAGATCAGATAAGATTCTCCTGGTAGCTTTAAAAATTAAATAATTTGATTCCTTGAAAATGTTAATTTAAATAAAAACTAAAATAATAAATAATTACATTTGTGGTGGTAACTTCATGAAAGTCAGATAACAACTACCGGATACGAGTGTACACTTTTGTCTAGTGGCTATGTTACTCGCCTGTGAACTCTAACGTTACGAGTTCGAACCTCAGCTTGCACATTGGTGACCCGGACGTGATCTGAACACGCAACGTTTTGCGAGTTCGAACCACAGCTTGCACACATTTTTAGAAATCTACAATTTTTGTATTGAAACCACATATCAAATCTGAACTCTATAACTCAGTCAGCTTTTGAGTAATTGTGTTTACAAACAGACATAATTCCAAACATGTGTTGTCTAGATACCGGAAAGTGTAAAGCAAGGATATTCACCAAAATCTCAAAGTTGATTTTTTTTTAATGATTACAATATTTTCTATTTGTATAATATAAGAAATTAAAAAAGATAAATTCGTAACTATACAATTTTTACTCTGTTAATTTCATAAATTTGCAATGAACAAGTTTAGGGTAGTTATTTGTCACTGAATAAGCGCAAGAAAAATATTTAAGGTTTACTTTTAAAAATGGATATTAAATAAGTCAAAGGATACAAATATGTTTCCTAGATTTAAAAACCAAATTGTGAAGACAATGTTACAAAATATCAAATAAAAAAATAAAGAGAATACTATACATATACTTTATTTAGACAATAAACAATTCATTTTTATACATTTAAAAAAATTAGCAATTAAATTTATTCCCTTCAAGATGCATACAAGTTTAAAAATATGAGTGGTCAAAATTTCCTTTCGCTCTACTTTTAAAAAGAATAGATTTTTTTTTTTTTGCCACAGTTTCCACAGAGGTGTAATCTTAAATGCGATATATCTTTCAATGCAATTTTGCGTTTGGTACTAAACTGACAAGTTACTGTCATTATGAATGTTATAACTAGGTGTTTGGGCAACCGTGTTTCTTAAAGAAAATTTCTTCTTGGAATAAATACACGAAAAGTTTTTAAATTGTTTTTCAGCAGACTGCTTATAGAAGCGGGCAGAGTGGGCATTTAAATATTTTTTTTTATGGAATTGAACGTTACATCTGCTGCACATGAATTGAATTACATCTTTTGGTCAATGGTCAATTGCTACCTTCTTTTTAAGCCAGTACGGATAGATTGCCAACTTTCTACGGTTGCCAAAATTCTAGTTGCGTCATATGAGGCATCCAATCAGCGTTAGGATGCATTCGTATTTGCTTCCGTCCGGTGATACCTGCCGATTAGTGATGGGAAATCTCGTTCATTTCGAGTTTCGGTTCAAAATCGTTCGTTTCATGTCGTTCGCGAACGATTTCGGCTCTTCGAACGAATGAGTTAGGCTCTTTCGTTCACGAACGAATGAGTTAGGCTCTTTCGTTCCAGAACGAATGAATTAGACTCTTTCGTTCCGGAACGAATGAATTAGCTCTTTCGGTCTGGAACGAAAGAACTAGGCTCTTTCGTTCGAGAACGACCGACTTTGTTGCTTTTGACTCAATACGTCACTGGCCAAACCGCAAATTTCCGGCTGTATTGAGTGTCGTAAAGAAAGGTGACTTCTACTGTAAGTGTTTACTTCTCGATGCATGCGCTGTTATTTTGCCATATGCAGTTCGTTCTGGGAAAAGGTACACATAAAGCAGAGAATGGGGGAATTCATACACTCGAATGATTTTGTTCCCCTCTCGCAGGTCGGAATGAAGGAACAGGCTTTGTAATTTTGATCATATCTGAGTTATTCTACTGCCTGAGATTACAGTGTTATTTAATGGTTTTTTTTAATGCTTTTTAAAGGCGTTTTTTAGGTCCATTTTTACTTTTTATTTTATTATGAAATATCTTTCATGACTAGTTATTTTGGCAACTTGGGCGTTTCCTACATTTGTTTCCTTACATTCAGATAATTCCGTAAAAAATTAAGTTCACCACTGTTTACTAAGTATAAAAGTATTCTTACAAGATATTACATCATTTTAATATTGCACAATAAATTTTAAAGTAACATTATAAATCATCATTCAGTTATATATTTATTTATTCAGCTTTTATTTTTATTTTTAAATTTTATATATTTATTTATTCAGCTTTTATTTTTATTTTTAAATTTTATATATTTATTTATTCAGCTTTTATTTTTATTTTAAAATTTTATTTATTTATTTATTTTTACTTCCTGGAATATATGCCAATAGTCGTGTCAACTTAATTAAGGGCAGGATTCACTTAGAACTCGAGCTTTCGGAATTTTGATATTTCAATTGTTTTATACTTGCGCAAATTTCATTAGGTCTTATTTTTATTTTTTAAGAGCTTTACTATTACATTTATTCTTATATATGGTTACTTGCATTTTTTATGTTCACTCTTTAGTAGAATAATATATCTTAAATTATTATTTAATAATTTATAATATGATAAGTAAAAGATTGTTCTTGCCCTACAGGGTGCGTAGTGACAATCTGCTGCAAAAATAAAGTACTTTTAATTACCTTTGTATAAGTATGCATATGTAAACTGCATATTTTCTAATCACAGAATTTTTTTTTAAATTTTATAACAATGTATAGCTTTTACTGAAAAAAATCTTTAAAATTAATTTTAAACGCTTATTTAATAAATTTTAATATTTATTTTTCTATTTGCACAACATTTTGTATTGTAAAATTATGCTTTTTTGGATTTGACAAAAACATAGAAATAATTATATAATTGAAAAAAAAATATTAATACCAAAAAATTAAGTCAACTTTTATAAGATTAACAATAAAGATTTATGAGCTTTTCCAACATTTCTTAAAATTAAAATAAAATATACATAAACATTTCTGAAAATGCCGATAGTCATGTAGAAGCACAAATGATGTATTTTCAATATGACCACAAATTTTGTGTGTGATTTTTATAGAAGCAACAACTATGACGAACAAACATGGCTGAGATAGAAAGAGTATTAAATAATCCTTTTTACTCATTCTATTAAGTAAGTAATGCTCGTTCTATTAAGTAATTTTGTTTGCTATCTTATAAAGCTAAAAACTAAAGCTTACCTATGGGTATCAATCATCATACGACTGGCAAAACTGCCATGAAATTGATGATAGAAAAATGCCAAGTTCTAAATAAGTTTTTAAAATCCTTTATAATAGAAATGATTAAAACAAAATTTTTACTCAAAACTATACTTATAGTCACAAAATTACATACCAAATTTGATATATTTTAGTTCAAATTAGTTATTTTTGAGTTATCGCGTTTACATATATCTGAAAGTACAGACCGACATGCGGTGAACCCCTTGTTGGTTTTGACACAAAATTTGACAGATGTTTATACAATAGATACTAAATCTGTGTACCAAACTATCTAGCTCTCTTCGTTTTGTAGTTACCATGCTAACTTATATTTGAAACAGTCAGATAGACAGATTTCCTCTACACAGATGTTACAGAAAATTTGATCGAAATCTACAAGTTTGGTGTGAAGACCGTATACCAAATTTCATCCATCTAGCTCAAAGTGCTTTTTCGTATAACATAAAAGCCCTTTTAACCAAATAGCAATAAGAATAAAAGCATTTTTTTCTTTTATAATTATTTTAACAGCTGCAAAATAATGCGATTCAATGATTCGAAGAAGAAATGTCATTTCGAATTTCATTATAATAAAAGTATTTGTTATAAACCGTGTCCACTTATTTCTCAGAAATTATTTTTTAAAATTTATATTCAACCAAATAAAATTTTTATTATTCAAATACTACTCTTTTTTAACCTTTAAAACGGTGTTGAAATAATTTTTATGCGATAATATGCTTTGATGTTTTGATAAAAACACATTAAAATTCTATTTTTTAAAGTAAATTTTGAATTAAAAGTTTGAGAAATCCGTGTTTAGTATGCCTCTAAGGTGCAAAAAATAACTTCTCAAATTTCATGCTTCTAATTTCAATGGCTTTATGCTGGGCATCGCTCAGGACAAGACTTTATATAAGAAGAGAAATTTCATTTGGGGGGGGGGATTTCTATAAGAGTTATAAAAAGAAAAGCTTTAATTTTTTTACGTCATAATTAATAATATGCAATTTAATTACCATAATTGTGATAAATATTCTTTTTGGCAGTATCATATCAAAGAAATGATTTCTTATTTTCTTTCCCGATTCCTTTCTTCTCAATTAAGAATTCCTTTAATCGTGTGTTCAATTATTATCGACTTTAATAATGTAACAGATTTTTTGAACTCAGATAAAATATTTGATACTAATACTTGAATAATTCTTTAACAAAATAAGAAAATTAGGAATTGTTTGCTTTTTTTTTTCAGTTAATATCATGATAAATAAGTCTTTTTACCTTCTTTAAACTTTTTTATGAATGGTTTTCTTTTTTCAATTCAGTAAGTACTTTTCAGTTTTTAAAATTAAAAATAAATAAACAACTCATATACCTAAAAAAAACAGTTAGAATAACTCCAGCATGAAACAAAAACACAGATTTATTAACAATTAAATTATTGTACAAATTTCTAAAGAAAAAAATAAATAACAAATAATAGTTTTAAATGCCTCTTTTTCTCATATTTACTGTAGAAATTTCTAAAAATTTCTTTTCTCTACCAATTTGTATTTAAAAAAATTACCTCGGCTAATTTTTTGTGTCCCAGACGATATCAGCCAATATAAAGATATAATATCAGCCAATTTTCAAATGATTTGCAAAATTCTTTAAGGAAGGAATATTTAATTTGTTATTTTATAATTAAAACTGTTTCAAGAACTGGTATGGGAGAGATTGAGTTTTGAAAAATAATTAATACTATTTTAAACACAGTTATCGGAAACAATAAGCATTTTAATGTATTAATTTTTTAAAAATTTAATATTTTTACATTCCGATATTTATAAATTATGGGTTGGGCCTAAAAATTGGTCGAATTTTGGAATAGAAATACTTTTATTTTCTATCAAATTTGATTTCCATTCAATAATCTGTCCCGAGTTATCTATTTTCAGAAACTTCAATATCGTCGTCGCTATCAGAATCATTTTCTAACAAAGTAGAAATATTTTCTTCTTGAAAAGAGTTTGAAGTGTCAAATCCAGCATCTTCCTTATCACTTATATCAAATGAGATTAATCTGAATCTTCACAGAGTATTTTATTAATTTCTTTTTGAGTTGAAACTTTCCGATAACCCAGCATTTTAGCAAGACATTTTAGTAGCTGCAGAAAGCATACTGTAAATTAAACATCTATCCTCAAGCACTTTCTGGAGACACCAATCAACAGTGACAGCGGGAACGGAAGCAACCACTGTTAAAAAGACAAAATCGCCCCGCACCGTTTTACGACCCTGCTGAGAAAAGGGGAAGGGAATATACAGGTGGCATTTCCGTCCCTCGGCATTTGTCTTCTTATCTGTAGGAGGTTCACGCATGAAATTAGCAAGTTCCACACTGTCGTTCGCGAACGGAAATAGCCAGGTCCACACAGTTAATGAACTGGAATAGCCGGGTCCACACCGTCGTTCGCGAATGGAATTAGCCAGGTCCACACAGCTAATAAACTGGAATAGCCGGGTCCACAGAGTCGTTCGAGAACGAACGACTTGTTCAGAAGATAGCGACCTGATTCAGTTCGTTCACTTAGAGGTCCCGTTCGTTCGCGAACGACCCACCTCGACTGCCGATAAGGTTTGGACAAATGTATTGTTGACAGCTTCCTAACATGATATTTTGACTGCAATTTTTGGATGAACCTAGCCACCTTTGTGCACATATGCTATATGCGAATTGAATTATCGTATTTTTAGCTTGCAAGCAAAAATTAGGTTAGTCATAAATGTGTTAATTGTATACAAAATTTGCATGGAATTCATATTCATTCCAAATGTTCAACGGGCAATTAGATGAAATAATACTATACGTTTTAGAAACGAAAGGTGTAATTTAGTTGAACAGAAAAAACAAAACCGCGAAAGATTTAAAGAAAAAGTAACTGCATAGCTAACCTGCGTTTCAAAGCACATAAATCAGCCAACTTTTTCGATACAAACGGTGAGCTAGAATTTAAGTTAAGCAGATATAAAACGGCTGAAAAGCAAGTACAAATTTCATTTAGTAACTAACTCAATTGCTCGAATTTTTAAATAATTTACTCGTTTCAATAACATAATTGTGAAAAATTACCGCGTAATTTTTAATTTGTTTTAAAGTCTAATCTTTTAAAAAAAATTTTAGCTTTCACTTTTCCTCTTTCCAAGTTTCTTATAGAATCAGTTATTGTAGAAATGTTTAACTTGAATTAGACAGTGCATAGGAATAGGAAAAATATACTGCTACACAGCATTATTTTGAATCTTGCATATTTTTTTCTGCATATTGTATTGTTTTTCTCTGTTTTGAGAAATTTGAACATTGTGTAAAATTTATAACATGGAAGATACAAGAGTTGCCTTAGAATGTGTTGAAAATACAAATTATTTAGAAAAACACAATTTACTGATTTATCTAGATGATGCTGTAGCACAAATGATGTCTTTGCGTATAGAGAATCAAGCAAATAAAATCAAACCAACCAAATTTCTGAAGGAATATTTTTGCAGTGTTCATCAAGGAACTCACATTTTATTTCGTGAATATTCCTTTATAAGTGCAACACTGTATAACCGTCTTTGTGTTATGAAAGCAGTAATGCAAATTTATAAACCATTACTATACAGGGATGATAGACTAAATGCTAAAGAATATCACTGTTTGCTTCAGTTGGTGTGGCCTAATTTTCCATTTGATGTTGTGCAGGCTTCTTTCAAAAGCTTTGAAACATCGGAGCAAAAAGAAGAAGTGGGTGCATCTTTCACTGAATTTATTAGAGCTTTAAAAAGCTCATTTTGTGTTGGTGTATTTGATTATGAAGCAAGCATTATTAATCATCAGTTAGAAGTGAAAATGAGTGAGTTTGTTAGAATTTCCAAGCAAGGAGAAAAAACCACTTCAAGTATTTCTGAAGCTGATTTTATGCATTCTCTAGAAGAAAGTGGAAGTGATCAAGCATCATTGTGGTCAGTTACTAGCAATTTGGTCCAGAGTACAGAATTTAAGAGAATATTAGGTTTGAAAGAATCAAATTCGTTTTCAAGTGATGAACCTGTAGAAGGAATTGGAGGAAAATTATCACGTTCTTCTTCTGGCTCTAAAGATGCTTCTAAATCTGAACAAAATGTCAGTACTTTCTCGCGAACATCATCTGCTAGTCTTCGAGGGCGACTAAGCGGAAAACAGTTGTCTAACAGTCTCACTCTTTTACAAACTGAAAAACTTGATGCTGAAAATAATTTATCGACTCGTAGACATAGATCAAAATCTGCTGTTGCTATCCAAAGAAATCTTCATGGCAAGCCTGAGATGAATTAATGCTGAGAAGTTTTAAAATATTTTTGAAATAACCATATAAGCATGAAAACAGTCTTAAAATTTCTATTGAAATAAAGTTTCCTACTCTATCAATGTCATTGTTAATGGAGTTAATTTACATGATCATTCGCATAATGAAAACAGCTATACATACTATCTATATAAATTAACCAATGATATGGTTTCAAAATTAAATTGACAAAGTACATTTCATGTGAAATTAAACTAACTCCAATAAAGATACCTCTTTTTATGATACTATTTAGCTAGGTTAGTTAATTAACAAGTTCTCGCTTTCATTTCTGTTTAAATATTTTATGTCTATCAATTGTATAGTTTTTAAAGCTATGCTTGCAATTTATAATAGTAGTAAATTTTAACATACATAGTAGAATTTATTTCTTCAGTGTTAACACTGGGGGGAGAGGTATTTCTTCCCTGTATGTAATAGTAATGCAACCATATAGGCAGGGCTGCTAGTGGAAGTTTTATTCACTGTGTTAGCCACTATGACTGCATATGATTTTAAAATTAATAAAATTTTGAAATCCCTATTATATGATATTTAAATTAAATAAATTTTGTATAGAATGATATCAGCACATATATATGTAGGATTTGAAATAAACTCAATTTAATGCATTTTATAAAAAGCTTTCTTCCTATTTTAATTTATCTTTCCACATATAGAATAAATGTTATTTGTTTTTATGTAGAACAAGAGATGGGAGGTCACAACCTCCTTAAAAAGTTTCAAAAATAAAAATTTTTTTCCAGATTTCATATATATTTTATGGGATTGTGGAAGTTTAAAAATCATATGCTTTCTTTTTCAATCAGAATATATTCTAACTTATTAAATATGTTTTGCTATATGTTTTCTTATCTAAGATTCTTATGATAACATATCATAGAGCATCTAGTATGATAATTAGTAAATAAACTTGAGAAGATATCACAATTACTTTAGTGGTAAAAGCAGATAAGACCAATTAACAAGAATATTGTACATAAATTTGTTGGCAATATTTGGGATTAGTGAGCTTGAACTTTAAAATAAGGATTATTTTCTAAATTTAAATATGAAAAAATATCCATCTAATTTTTAATTTTACAGAGGTTTCTTTTTATTTTATGTCTGTTGCAGTTATTTTACTGTGCAGTGTATGAACATCTTATTTTTATGAGAAATTTCTATCTTGTTTAAAACTGTAGATAATAACATGGATAAAGATAATATAGAAACTTCTACTTTGTTTAAAATGAAAGATGATAGTATGGATATTTCTGCTGTACTTAAGACAGTTGATGACAGTGATATTTCTAGCTTGTCTGAAGCAGATGATGAGAGTGTAGAATATGATGGAGATATTTCTACCTTACCAGAAGATGAGGATGTAAATGATGATAACAGTGATACTTTTAGCTTCTACAAACTACATTCAATGGATGAAATGGATGAGAATACTTTAAAATATTGTTATGAAATTTATAATGAATTTTCAAAAATCTCTAAATCTGATTTTCTTAAATATAAGAAAATGTTTGAGATTGAAACCACAGACTTTTATAGCTCAGATCAAGAATTAGCTGCATCAGCATGTAAAAATAAGTATTATTTTGAAAAACGCAAAAATAATGTAGATAGTTATACAACTTTTAAAGATTCCACAATTTCTGAATCCTCAGATTTTGATAGTGTAGATGATGAAGTAGGTTTTGAAGCACTTGAAGGTAGGGCTTATTTAGAAAGATATAAAATTTATCTTTATCTAGATGATGCTATAGCACAAATGATATCCTTCAATGCAAAGAATGAGACAAATAAGATCAAACCAAGAGAATTTCTTAAGGAATATTTTAACAATGTTAAAAAAGGAACACATGTTTTATTTCGTAAGTATTCATTTATCAATGCATCTATGTATAACCGTCTATGTGTTTTAAAAAGAATGTGGGATATTTATAAAGCATTACTCTATAATGATATTAGAAGGACTGCTAAAGGATATCACAGTTTACTGCTATTGATATGGCCTGATTTTCCATTTGATGTTGTTCAAGCCTCTTTCAAAAGCTTTGAAAAACCAGGACAAAAACATGAAGTATGTATATCTTTTTTGGAATTCTTCAAAGCTTTTAAGAGTTCATTTTGTGTTGGTAGATTGAATTATGAGGAAAAAATTATTAATGATGAATTAGAAACACAAATTAATAAGTTTGAGAGATTTAAAAAAAAATCTACACCTGCTCTTTTAAAGTCTAATTATTCACATGCTGTTAAAGAAGGCCGTAATCAAAAAGAATTTGTGGCATCTATTATTAGTAATTTAGATTCAGAGTTTAAAGAAATAATAGGTTCTGAAGAATCAAATGATAAACCTGATAAAAGAACTGGTCAGAAATTGCCTCGGTCTTCTGTTAGAGCTAAGTTTGTTTCTAAATCTAACAAAAATGTGACTACTTTCTCAAAGGCATCTTCTAATCGTCAGATTCAAAGAAATGCAAAACAATTGCCTAACTGTAGTAATCCTTTAAAAACTAAAAAATATAATGCAAAAAGTAATTTATCTGTTAGTCAAGGATGGAAAAATGCAAAAACTATTAGGGCCACTGGGGTTCAAGCTGCTTCTAAATCTAAGCAAAATGTGGCTAATTTCTCTCAAAGATCATCTGTTAACCTTCAGAGACAAACAAAAATGAAGCAGTTACCTATAATCAGTCATCCTTCAAAAACAAGGAAATTTGTTGCAAAGAATAATTCGTCTACTGATATCCAAGGATTGAAACCTGCTAAAATTGGGAAGATCAAGCCAGGGAAAAAAAAATCTTCTATTTCCTGTCGTACCAAAGATACTTCTAAACCTCAACAAGATGCTGTTATTATTCTAAAAGAGCCAGGTAAAAAAAGAAAATTCAAAGAAGAATTTCCTAAACCCCCTAGCACCCCTGTTACTCTTATACAAATGGAAAAAGCGTATACGGAATTATCAGCTTCTCAAGAATTAAATGAAGAATCTGCTGGACAAACTAATGAAAGTTTATCTTCTGCCGATACAAAAAATAATTCATTAAGTCAACAAAGGTTTGAAACTACAAATCCCGAAATGGAAACTAATATGCCTGTTGTTTCCTCTGATTATGCTGAAATGCTGCGTATAAATGAGCTTTTTTCCTCACAAATGCCACTAATTCTTCCCAGTCTTCAGGAGCGATTTAAGGCAAGTGCAATAGACTGGAAAAAAGAGATTGTTAAAAAGTTTGGAGCCAATCAGGGAACTAAGAAATGTGATTCAAAAAAAAAATCAGCAGCTATTGGACGAAGATCAAAGGCTGCTACCGTGAAAATAGACAAAAAAGTGTCATCTGTTTCCTTTGTATCTAAAGATGTTTCCAAACCTGAAATAAAAGATATTAATAATTTACCAACACCGTGTGCCAGGACTCAAAGTAAGGCAAATATAAAAAAGCTGCATAATAACCGTTGTCTTTTATGGACGGAGCGAGTTGATACAGAAAAAAGTTCATCAGTTAGAAAACCAGAATTGAAAACTGGAGAAACTGTTAAGATGAAAACAGGAAAACAATTATCTGTTACTTACATTGGAGGTAAAGAAAAAGGAGGAGCTCTTTCTAAATCTAAGCAAACTGTTACTTCTTTCTCAAAAGTATCAATTTCTGGCAACCAACAACCATTTATTTTGAATATAATAAATGAGAATGAGCATATTAGGGAAAAGTTTGGAGTTACGAAAAAAATTGTAAAATGTGATTCAAGAAATAATTCATCAACTGTAGGACAAAAAGCAGGAACTACTAAAAAGAGAATAGACAAAGTGTCTTCTATTTCCTCTGAAGCTAAAGATGTTTCTGGATTTAAAAATAATGAAATTAAATTTTTACCAACATCATGTGCCAAGACTCGGGGGATAATGTGTGTCAAATCGCAACAAACTAAGAAAGTTGATGTAGGAAAAAATATGTCAATTGAAAGTCAAGGATTGAAAACTAGACAAACTATTAAAATCCAAAAAGAAAAGGGATTATCTGTTGCCCGCTCTGGATTTAAGGTGACTACTTCCTCAGAAACAAGATCTACTATTAAACAGGATGCAGAAAAAAAAGCATCAGCTCAAGAAACTATTGGGGCTAAAAATAAAAAGGGGGCTACTACTATCAAAGTGATACCATCTGCTAGTCATCAGGATGCATGTGCAAGTAAAAGGATTACTATTACAGAAACATTACCTACTCGTAAACAGGAACCATCTAAACCAACGGTAAAACAGGTTTGTGAGAAACTTGCAGCAAAGTTAGGACCAGATTGGGGATATTCTAAATATTATTCAAGAAAGAAAATCATTTTATCCACTACTAAAAAAGGGGTGGAAGCTATTGGGAAGATAAAAGAGTATTTTGCTTCCTCTAAAGCTGGCAAAAAATTTAAATCTAGAATACCTGTTGCTTCTCCTAAAGTTAAAATAACTAATCTGTCAGTGACCCCTGCTAATCATCAGGATGCAGAAAGAAGTGTATCTGTTAAAACCTGTGAATTAGAAGCTGGAACAGAAAATGAAGTATCTATTACTTCCTTTGGAGTTAAAGAGAGTACTATCTCAAAAAAGTCACCTATAGGTCATCAGGAAAAATCTAAATTTACTGTATTAGACAAGAAGGATTGGGTTGCAGCAAGGCTAGGAGGCAAAATTTGTCCAAGAGAGAGAATCAATTCACCCATTATTAGAAAAGCAATAGAAACTCCTAGGATGATAACAGAACATTTTACTTCCTCTAATGTTGGCAGCCGAGAATTAAAAACTGAAGCACATGTTAAGACCAAAACAGAAAAAAACGTATCTATTCCTGCTCCTTCTGAAGTAAAAGAGTTTGCTATCTCAATAAAACCTCTTAGGGAAACCTCATCAGGACCTCATCAGGAACCAATTAAATTTCCTGCAATTAATGTGAATGAACAGGTTGCAGCAAGGTTAGGGAGTTACAGTAAATATTATCAAAGAAAGAGATCCATTTCACCTGCTACTAGAAAAAGAATGAAAGCTGTTGGAATGAAAACAGAATCTTTTATTTCTTCTAAAACTTTCATTCCATCTGGAGTTAAAAGGAATGCTAAACAAACCCCTAGTTTTCAGACACCATTAAATCCAGCATTCGTATATCCTACATTTAAGGGGTGGGCTGAAGCTTATTTAACAGGCAGAAATTCCAAAAATTCCAAAAATTCTCCAGAAAAGAGATTCATTTCATCCGTTACTAGAAAAAGATTAGAAGCTGCTGGTAAGAACACAGAACTTTTTACTTCCTCTAAAGCTGATAGCCAAGGATTAAAAACTGGAGCATCTGTTAAGACCAAAACAGAAAAAAAAGTATATGTTCCTCTTTCTGAAGTTAAAGGGACTACTATCTCAGAAAAGTCACTTAGTAGTCATCAGATACCAATTAAATTCCCTGCAATTAATGTGAATGAGCAGAATCTCGAACATTTTGCATTTTATAAATTAGTAAGTGAGGTTACAGGTGTGAGTATGGATATGTTAGTAACGCCAGAAGATGTGAAACGCGGTTGTAATATTTATCTAAAAAAAACTTTAGTTTCATCCACTACTAAAAAAAGTATAGAAGATGAGGGGACAACTTCTGTTAGTGCCATTGAGCAAGCAAGTGGCAAACTGTTACCCAATATCTGTAATCTTTCAAAAACTAGGAAATTTGTTCCCAGAGAGAATTTATCAGCTGCCAGCCAAGGATTGCCGCTCATACAACACAAAAATTATCATGCTAAAGATTCCAAAGAAAGATATGGAGCCAAGAAAAGTGATGCAAAAAATAGCTTAACTATTGCTACACAAAGAACAGATGCCACTAGGAAACAAACCGAAAAAGAAGCACTTTCTGTTGCTTCTAAATCTACAGTTGCTTCTAGAGCTAAGGCAAATGAAATTAAACCCTCGAAGGCAACATCGGGTAGTCGTTGGAGATAAGTGAATAACAGTCAATGTAATGTACAAGCTGAGAAATTTTATGAGTAAAGATTAAATTATAAAATTTTTAGACAAAGATACAATAATAATAATAAACTGCAAAGATCAAACCAGGGAAAAATTATGCTGTCCCCGAGATTAAAGATTCCTTTTAATTTAAGCAAAATGCATGTGCTTTTTCACAAATATCTAACTGTCATGAAGGGAAAATGAGTGCAGAACTATTGAGTAATAGCCATTTTTTTGGGACAAACTGAGAAATTTTCAACTAAGATATAAGATCTTTCTCTTATGGAAATATTCTTGATAAGTCTGAGCTTTTCCAATGCTGTTCAAAACATTAAAATGTTGAAATATATTTTAATGTATTGAAAATTCTTTACTGTATCATTGTCATGCAGTGTTTAAAAATATGTCTCTTTTAATGTTATAATTTGACTTTATAAGTTATTTTTCTTTTAAATTTTCAATGTAGCATTTCTATTTAAAATTTTTATATCCATCACCTCTGTAATTTTTAAGCTGCCTAGTAATTTACTGTAACAGATGCAGATTACTAATTTTTATGTATATGGATATTAATTGTATTCTTTTGTGTGTTTTGAAGTTAAAAACAAACAAACAACAACCCTGCTCCAAGTTAAAAGTTTGTTTTAAGCTAAAGATTATATATATTATGGACTGAACAATTTCATTACTGTTTAATATTCTTATTCATTAAATATGTTTTAAATTTATGCTTCAGGAATTCACATGCCTTTTTAATGTTTTCCCTTGTAATATTGCTGTTAAATATGAATAAAAACAAAATAAGAGAGCCACTAATGACTGATTTTATTTCATTTTTTTAGAATAAAGCATGGTAATAAAAAAATGTCTCCTAAATTCATATAATAATTGCCATGTAGTGTCATTTTTAATAATTATATAGCATGTCATAATTTGAAAGTATATACTATTATAGTTCCAAAGAGTAATAAAAGTGAATACTAGTTATTTAGTTAGGTTTGTTTATTTTAATCATTAAAATTATTTAAGAGATTGCAAATACATGATTAATTATTTTTTTCCTGTAAAGCAGAATATAATTATTTTTGGTTTAAAATTAAACTAAAATATAAAATTACTTGTTCAAATGCAGCATTGTTAGCAAATCTGGTATTTACCTTAATTGTATTTATTTTTATATTTACAATTACATATGATATGCTGACTGACTTATAAGAAAATATATAAATTTGTTAAAAAAACTATAGTACATGCATTTTTAATGTGTATTTGATATCATCATCTGTAAACATGAATCATTTCAGATACTGGAAAAGGTCTTTAAAATTAAAATCTTATATTCACTTATTTTTTTCAAATTGCATTTGTGCATTGAGTGAAACATTTGTTTATCTTTCATGAATCATTATTTATAATAATAAGCATAAATTCTGTTTGAACTTTTATCTTATAGTTCTGCAATTTTATATGCATGAAAATTACCATTGGTTTTTTAAAAATAAAAATTATAGATTATTACTGTATTATAAAATTTTGTTAATTATTAGCAGGTACATATGAAAAACAGAGAATACCTTTTTTAAAAATTATGTTATCTTAGTTCTCTGGGGGAAGAATTAGCGAATAACATGCTAAGATGTTCTAATTATATTGATTCATATTTTCAACATTCATTTTTAAAGACAAAATATAACATGTATTTTCTCAGCAAAATTATTTAGAATATTAGCATCAACAAACTTTGGTTTGGTTTGAAATTTTGTAGAAATATACTAGATATACTGCACCAACCATGTATTTTCTTTTCATTAAGGTAAAACATCAATCTCATTAAAGAAAAAAAACCCCAAAGAATTCATGAGCATTTAATAGGTTATAAAAACAAAATAATTAGAAGTAATCCTTAATCAATAAATTATAAAAGTTAAATGTAATGTTAGAATTATAATAGAGGGTAAAGTTTTAAAAATGTTAAAAAATGAGTATGCGAATCTGTACCAAGAAACATAAGTAATGTAACTGTCATTGTATGGAAGATCATTCAGTCAGAATACAAAAGATTTGCATTACAGTTGCTATCCGAATTCATGGATATACATTCCTCTATTAAGATATATCAGTTTATAAATCTTAGTAGCTCAATTTGTAGATAAGTCAAAAATTATATCTCTGAAACTGCCAAATAGATAATCCATGCATTAATACAATTTTCATGAATAATGCAACATATTCCAAAAATTTAATTTCATTTTTTTTCTACCAACATTTTAACAATATAATTTGGATTTCATGCTAATATGCATTGTTGAAGCATTTGAATCAAAGATAAAAAATAATTTTTGTTGTCTTCATGCAGCAGTTTTATTCTGAAGATAGCAGCTATCTAGTTTAAGAATAAAATAAATTTTCAATCTTTTTTTTTTTTAAGTATATGGAATAACAATTTTCTTTTTAATAAATAACTATGTTCTTCAGTTTAGATATTGAAAAATGGCTACATAGGCAGTAATAATTACTCATGAAAATGAAGTTTAGTTTTAATTTATCTGTTTCTCAAAGTTTTTTTTAAAAAAGTGTTGATATTTTAATTGATGTGTTGTGTACCTTAAAGTTATGCAATAGCAATGAGTACTTATTTTAATTGTCTGGAATTAGATAAATATTTTAAACATTATATTTGGATAGTAACAACACAGTAGTTGGCACGTTAATATCAAAAAGTTATGCTATTGATATCTTTTGCATTCCAAGAGGGGGCTGCAAAAACTCATCTATATATTTTCATTTAATGCTGCTTCTGAAATTCACCAATTTATCCTATACCATCCTCTGAACTATATTAAAGCCCTAAAAATAATTAATTTTTTAGCAGGAAACAAATTTTTGTCATATGTTTATACATATAATTATATCCTGCTTTTATTAAATATTAAAATGTTGACATTGGCAGGAAACATTTTTTTAATACTCTATAATTAGCAAATTGGGAATAAGAAAAATGCACCTACCAACCTTTGTTATAAGGAAAGAAAGCATAATGAAAATATAATTTGAATACTTTTATCTCCTGTGAGAATAAAGCAGCTATTAAAGATATAGATGCTCTACATGACATTGAACGACAACATGACATTAAAAAGTTATCAGAAACATTGAAAAAGTTATTGATAACATTAAACATTGATGTCATTTTATCCTATTAAACTTGCAGTGACAATGCTGAAATGTATTTTTTGTATGAGTGTGTTGATGAACTTATGCCTTGACATGGTATTCATGCATGCATTCTAATCTTTTAAAGTAATTTCTTCCATTACCTTCTTTTTTATTCTATTTTTAATATGGTGAATTTTTTTTATTTCGAATTTCTTTGAAGAAGTGTTTTATTTTTTCTTTCAAATTTCTGATAGAATACTGTGTACTATCTAGGTAAGATTTCAGAAAATTTTCCATATTTTCTTTTTTTTATTGTACAAATATTAGATACTTATACAGCTGATTCTAAAATTATAGAAGAAACGTTAAGGGTAGTGCAGGCACAAAAAAACAAGTTATTTTAACAGTAAGATATAAAGTGCCAAATACAAAGTAGAGCTGCTACAAGAACTTTTTTTATAGAATTTATTGAAAAAAAATGTATAATCAAATATAGTTTAAAACACAAGCAAGTCTAAAATAATGGAACGAGCTTTGAAGAGTGGAATTCATTGTTACAGATACATTTTGTACAAGAATATATAGGTGGAAATGATATATTGTGAAAGAAATAATAATAAAGAAGACATGAAAGGGGGAAAAAAATTTTTTGACAATATATTCACAAAAGTCTTTTTTTATACTTCGATTTTTCAACAACAAAAAAGCAACTTTTCTCTTTGACTACTCTATAAACTTCTTGGTAGTAAATTGAATTAACACTTAATCAGTAAATGACATTTAGAAGTTATAATAAAGTAAAAAAGACATTTTTTTTCTAAATTCATGAGTTACTTATTTCATAACAAAATGGATTTAAAAAGAGAAAATCTTTGTTTTGATTTAAAAATATAATTTTTACACGAATATATAATGGAAAAGGAATTATTAATTTCTTAAGAAAAATAACTAAAATAAAACTACATGCAATTAAATGGATTTACTGTGAGTTATTAATATAATTATACACCAAAGAATTTTTTTAAAAATTGTTTTTTTTTTCCCCCAGCTAAAATGACTATAAATGGATGCACATAAACTTCTTACTAAAACAATTATGCTGAAAATAATTGAGTTTTTCTTTCATTCTTTCTAGCAAATCTTTGTTCTGATTAAAAAATATCATTTTTACTAGAATGCATAATGAAAAAGGGACAACTGCCATTTATTTAAATAAGAAAAGTAACTATGATAAAACTGCACCCTATTTAATGGATTTATAAGTTGTTGATATATTTATCTATTGAAGGATTTTCGTATTATTTTTCCAGTTAAAATGATTAAATGGATGCACATAAAATTCTCACTAAAACAATGCCACTGAAAGTAATTGAATTCTTTCTAGTTATTTACTAAAATACATTAGTAATATTATCAGAAAGTATTAGAGAAATTCAGTATTTCAAAAGGCAACAGATAATTGAACTTGATTTCATGCTCTTTATTTTTAGAAAATAAACCAATCCTTTTCTTTCCAATGCTGGTTTTGAAAAAAATGGTTGCATATATTTTTAGCATCACACATGGTCAAAAATTCTCTGACAGCACTAAATAAAAATTCAGTTTCTTAAGTGCACATATATTATACTTATATACACAGTACAAAGTTTAGTTTACTATGAACACTACCAGATACACAATCTGAACTTTGAATAATGTTTACGTGTTTCTAATGTCAACTCTAATCAATTTTTTTCGCAAAGAGATCATTTCAGTAACAATTGTATGCAAAACTCTTTTTAGTTGGAGGTACATGGCATTCTGGCCTTGTATAACAATTTCGTACTGTTGTTGCTTTAATTAAAATCAAATCTCAAAATGTAAAAAAAGGAACCTACCAAGAAAAGGAGGGAGGAATGCAAATTATTACTTATGTTGTAAAGGTAAATTTCATTGGGAGCAAACAAAATTAATACAATATGTGAAAGTAACTCTTACTGGTAAAACCATAGTAATACAATATCCGAAAAAAAGAAGAAAAAACAAAGGTAGGAAAACAATGAATACAAAAAGTATTGTCAAATTTTATTGCACAAGATTTTCATTAAAAAAAATCACAGATATCGTTATAAAACGAAGTGTTATTTATCATTAAAAATGAAATTCTACATCTTGTTTATTTCCATTATAACATTTTATTGATAATAACATTATATAAATGAAATGTTAAATTAACTTTTTCAGGCCTATTTTCTTTGTAGCTCCTATAATGTAACATAAATAACTTTTGTAATTAGAAGTCCCATCAGGTTTGAATGGGTAAAGGCTTGCAAAGGTTCTTAAATTTAGAAATCTCTCAGAATGTATTCTTTCAAAGATTCTGTAATTTTTAAAAATGTTTTCATAAATATATGCACTTTACCCATATTTTTTCCCTTATAGTTATTAATTTAGCATAAATTTAAACAAATATATTATCTGTTGTAAATCCACTTTTGTTTGCCTTAATAAAAGATAGAATAATTTGTAAATTCTACCTTCATGCTTTTGTAAGAAAAACATATTTGTAACATCAGACTTTGATGTCTAAATTATTACTGAACTTTGATAACACAAACACATAGGATCACGCGAGCTGGGAATAATCATATTTCTTCTGCGTATGTTTAAGTCCCAATAGAAATGCTCAAAGGCTTAAATCTTCTACTTTTTTTCATGAAGAAAATTTTCCGTGCATACAGATTGAATTCCATCAGATTTTCATGGCTCAAGTGTTCTGGAAATTTGATAATTTCAAGAATAAGATGATGATACCATTGATATCATCCTGATCATACCTTTAAATATTACATGGGTTATTCTGAATAATTCATTACGTAGCTTTTAAGAGGCATATTTATTTTCAATTATTTGATTGAGTTATTTTGAAAGAAAAACTTTGTTATTATTAAGAATGTTTCTTTTTTCAAAGAAAGAGGAATTGAATAAATTATTTATATACAAGAGATCAAAACAGATCTCTAAAAGTAGGGCTTTCAACATGTAAAATATTAAATTTAACAAAGGAGTTACAAGTCATTACATGATAAAAATTAATTTCTTAACAATGCAGCTCTATCAAGAGGAGCTCAACCAATTTATTGGACCAATGAAAATTGGGCCTTCCTTCTTATGGCCTATTGCCATAAGAAGAGGAAATAAACTGGAATTGCCAATTATAGGGTTGATGCAACATTATGAATGAAATATGGATAGGATCTTTTTAACATGTATGATTCAACTGGTACTTTGTATATAAATTAACATAAAAAAATTGGTGACATTCTTCAAATATGTTATTCACAATTGTACTGTTCCAAAACTGAGTGTTTAATTTTCTCATTCATTTAAGCACAAATTTTCTTTACAGAGAATTCTGCCAAGAAATAATAATATTTTATTATTGCTTATGCTATTTTGATTAAGAATTCAACAGAAAAACTCAGCCTTTACCAAAAATTTGTTATAATGTAAAATAGATAAAGTTTTATCAGCTTGAAGTACATAAGAACCCTATACTTAATAAATCACCCTTTTCCCTTTTGGGAAAAAAGATGCATAAAATGATAATAGTATTATCAGGCAACTTTCAGTGTTTTGTGTCTATAAACACAGGTTTTAGATTAATTCTAAGAATTGTCTTTATTACAAGAGAACTGAGCAATGGATGTTTTGATGACTCAGGTCATTTTGCATTGTCACTCATTTGAGATATGCAGTCAAGAGAACTCTCCACTTCAAAGCTTATTATTTCATCTTTAAATGTTTATGTTCTCTTTCCTCAGGCTATAATTGTGAGGATACCCCTAGTAAGAGCTTGTGTTTCTACACAGCGTATAAAAACTACATTCTTTGTTATTATTCTTGACTGAATTCTTCAATGAAAAGTTCTAAATAAAGACAAAAAATATCACTTTTCTTCTTCTTTCTTTTTTTGAGAAGGAGGGAAGGAAGATAATTTTTAGCAGCTTGCTTAAAAACCGTTTTGCATGTAATTTTGGTATTGACAGAATTAATTATATACACATTTTTTTAAAATCTTAAATTTAAGATAAAGAGAAACGATCCCTAATCAAAATCAATATTTAGATAGTCAGCATATTGAGTCTGTAAATTAACTAAATGTTATCAAAACTAAAAATAGAGTATTTTTGAAATTTTGATGATTCTTGGTTATCATATAAACATAGATATTTAGTATAAATCTGAAAACAGTTTTATTTATATTAATGGAATTTAACTTTTTAAATATTAATCAGTAATTATGAATAAGAAATAGATTCATTTATAATAATAAGATTAAAATATGGAACTTTAAATACGAGTTTAATATACTTTTGATTATTTCATTTTGTGCTGGTACAAACAAAATTTCTTTTTTGCAAAACTGTTTATGAAAATATTTTAACATTTTTTTCTTTAATTTTAATTTAATATGAGACTATTGTACACATGTCAATCTAATCACATTTGTTTCCAAGAAAGTCATCTTATTTCTAATGACAAGTAAGGGGGAAATATGTTTTTAAATCAATTTTACAAATTTGGCCATATTCTGATCCAACAATCATGCTTCAAAAGTAATGTTGCTCAGTATTTGTTTAATTCATTCCTGATATATCAATATTTGACACAATTCAAAGGAAAGGAGATTAAATACAGAGGCTTACCTCATTTATATTCAATCAGTAATAATGTTAGATATTGGCACATTACAGTTTAACAGTAATAATTGATTTTATTTTTAAGACTATATTAATGTTGTCACAATATTTATCCCTAATTTTTTGTGGTTTCTCAACTTATATTAAGAGATACAGTGCTAATCAGAAGTCTTACCAGTGGCATTAATGAACTGATGAATTTGGTGATTATTATATTTCCCATGGTTTTAAAAAGGATTAACCATGTACAGATTACACATAGGAACAGATGAAAACATTTTTTGTCCCTTTCATTTTAAATAAATAACCAACTGTTACAGTTGATAAAGAAGATACTCTCTGAAACCAAAAAATTTAAAAAATCATTCCATTACAATTAATGAGGATTCAAAAGTGTAAACTGCTTCGATAATGAACTCTTCAGAATTCTCTTGGTGAAGGAATAGGAATAAGAAGCATTCTATATTCATCATTTTTTAATGAAAATATTGCTTCAAATTTTTACAATTACTTTAAAGTGAACAAATCATTTTATTTAAATGCATATGGGTTTTTATATTTTCCCTTCAATTGGAATAGAAACTGTTTTATCAAATTATAAATTCGCTTGGTTTATAATGTAGTGTAATTTGCGATAAATATCTTTACAAAGTAAACACAAAACATAGCTCACATTTCATTTGAGGAGTTTATTTTCTGCAAGTGCAAGATGCACGATTTTATTACCTTTGCTTGAATACATATTCGGTATCCTACTTATCCATACTCACTATCTATTTAGACTAATTAAGTATTTTGAAAGAGCATAATCAAATTAAAAATCTACTGTTATGGATTTATAATATCATTTTCATGTTATATTAGCCTTATGATAAAAGAGTTTTAGAGATTTTTAATGGATGGCAAGCCAATAAATCTCTGACCGTGGCAACAAAAATGAAAAGCAAAGTAGAAATGAAAGGATTATGGTCCTATCCTTCTTAAGGACCAAGATCTGGAGAATTTAATGTGATATCATGCTCTGTTGGAAAACTTCATAAACCCATAGAGCTGAATCTCTAGTTAATCTCTCAAGAGTTTCCCCCCTCCCCCATACAGCATGCTGATAAGTTGTTTATGTGTGTTATTACTGTTATTTAATTAGTTATTTACTATCTGCTTGTGCTAAATTCTACAAGTGCTGTTCTTTGAATGCATTTTTGTAATATTTTTATAACCTATGCCTTATGTTTTCATGGAATAAAGCATCATTTACCATTATCTAGTTAGTTGGACCACAGGATGATTTTTGTAACACTATCTGGAATTTTAAAAATTGTCAAGTTAAAATCAGAAGTAAGAATATTTCAGATGTTTAAGCCAATAGATGAATTCAACAATTTGTAGGTAAAAATTCAAAACTGTAATGCCACCAGAATAATATGAAGTTTAAAATATGGTTTGAATTGAGGAAAAATAAATAATCAAATTTAGTAATTTATCCAATTCTGCTATTTTTATCTTTTGTTTATTTTTACAAATTTTCTGCAAGTCACAAATAGGAAAAAACAAAGATCTTATTTATTTTTATAGTTTCAGCTTTGAAACTACACTCAAACCTCTTTTAACGAAAGCCTTGCATAATGAGTAAAACAAAATGTAAAATGTTTAATTTAATTGCTTAACAAGCAATGTTTTGCAGAGCAAGTGATGAGATCGCACACTGGATTGACTTGTATCAGTCTGTATTGAGTGTTTGTTTGAAGAGAACCTTTATATCTACATGGAAAAAGTTTTGATCAATAGCATTGTTGAACACAACTTTGAGGGCATATGGAGTTTCAATCCATAAGATTTCGACTCTGGCTAAGATTATGGGGATAGAAGTGGATAGCAATGGCATTGATGACCTGGTAGAAGAATACAGCTAGTACTACTGAAGAGATCATGAAGTTGCCTTGTGTGTCACAGATAAAAACTGCAAAGATTTGGTTAGGACAGGAAGAAATAATAGATACATCTGAACAACAACCTTCTAGTGAAATAAGTAATATGTTAAAAGCATACAAAATTATAGTATCATATGTTGAGAACCATCAATCTGATTAAGTAGTAGATATGTATGCTACAAATTTATTTAAGGACAATGCTATTTCACATTTTTGCCAAGTTTGGAAACATAGCCAGACATATGTAAAAAAAAAAAGAAAAAAAAAAGCATTTTAAACAATAAACTATATAAATATAAATTTTTTTGAGTATTTTTTTCAGAATGAAATGTACTATCCTATTTACATAGATCTGTATGGGGAAAAAATGGTTTTGCTTAACGAGTGTTCCATATTACAAGTAAGATTTAGGATCGAATTAATCTCATTATGTGAGGTTTCACTGTAGTTAGTTTCTAAACTGAAAAAGAATGATTTGCAGATATCAGTTAAAAAGATTTAATTAATTGAAATATTAATTTTCTTAAGTTCCTAAAAATATGCTGTTCAAAAAGATAGAACACTGAATTTTGGGTCATTTATCCATTAGCTTATTAATATTTTACTGCAATACTTCTATAGTCACAAATTCAGATATTTTTATTTTGTTTCTACTGAAATAATTTATTTTAGAATAGAAAACAACCCAAATTAGATAGTAATAAGTTACATTATTCTCATTACATTAAATAATGAAAGCTGACGAGCAGCAAGTGGCATCTTGGATTTACAAATTAAGATCTCCATAAATATATCAGGATTCAGTTCACAGTTTGGTTTTCCATGATATATGACAGTATCAAGTATTATTAATCAATTTAGTACACAACATTTTTTCCTATAAAGCTGGAGCTTGCCTTTTCCTCCTAACACTGAGAGGATTCTTTTAAGTCTTAAAATTTAAATACACCCAAAAAATAAAACTAAATTTTTAAAAAATGAATCATGCTTTGTCTTATTATGTTCCATTACTTATGTATTTCACATCAAAGAACATTTTTTACAAGAACTGAATTAGAAATGACTTATTTAAAAGCGTGAATGCTATGGTTGATATCATGCATATTTTCATTCCAAATCATGGCAAAATAAGTTCACATGATTTATAATTCAAAAGAATGATTTGAATGTTATATCTGAAGGAGGGGGGATTTTGAATTTCTGAATCAAGCATTTCTCGTTTTGGCTGCATATTCAGTGACTACTGGAAAAATTATTTCACACGAACTAAAATTAAAAGGCATCTTCCATTCATGCAAATATTTTTATTAATTTATTTTTTGCAAATAATATTTAGTTTCATTGTTACATAAGATATAAGAATGCATTTAAAAATTTCATTTCAACGATACAAAACTTCCTATCAAACACAACAAAATAAACATTTATACATATTACATTTTCTTTATACATTACTTTAATACAAAATATGGTATTCAAAAACATAAATTAACAAGAAACTGACATGGAACATCATCTGTTTGAACATAAAGTTCATAGAAAATTTTCTCATCACTGTTGAAATGTGTCACAATCAAACACGTTTTTTATCAGTTAACACTCTTACAATACTTCCAATTCCACCAGCAGCAAAAACCTAAAGCAAAATTAAAAACATTTATTCATTACAAAATTCGATGGATATAAATTTTCTTAAACCCCCCTCCCACATCATTACATATTAAACTTAAAATTCTAAAGAAATATATCTTTCTAAAATATGTAAATAAAACTACCATGAAGGAGAACATTTTAAGCAATAAAATATAGGAACAACTGAGCTCTTTGCTCAATAAACTATTCAAAATTTATACATTTGTACCAACATCTTCCCCCCAAAAAATTCACAATTAAATTGCCATATTTTAAATATTTAATCAGAGGCATTAATATTCTTATTTAAAGATAATTCTTTATATTTCATCAACTTATAATTGAACTAAGATGTCAACATTAAAGACATTTAGACAACATTAAGACATTCTATTTAAAACATTCATTCAGAGATTTAACTATAAAAGCATTGTTATACTACTACTTAGAACAAGAGGCACAAATAATGTTTCTGGTTCCTTGAATTAAAATATAACTTAATTCACAGTAAAAAGTCATAAATTAAAATGTGTGAAGTATGCTTACATGACTCAAAACTGAATCGAAATAGAACATAAAACTCTGAAATACAACCCAAGAGCAGTTGTCCACCTAATACTAATTTATACCATTAGACAGTTTATCAAACTGACTGTATTG
Source organism: Argiope aurantia (assembly GCA_026543865.1). Taxonomy (NCBI): domain Eukaryota; kingdom Metazoa; phylum Arthropoda; class Arachnida; order Araneae; family Araneidae; genus Argiope; species Argiope aurantia. The sequence continues at coordinate 143,366 of JAPMOR010036410.1, forward strand.
CCACTTTCATTTGGACACCCATTATAAATTGCATATGTATATGAATATTGGCTACATTTTAAATACCTGGCTAAATATGAAGATAAAAATGAAGGCATGCTTAGAAAAAGTACATATAAAAGTGAAAACTTGATGTCATAAACTTGGGTGCAAAATACATTTTCTACAGAAAATGCTTACATTTTTTTCATTCTTTTACTCGGTTCCTATTCTATGTCAATTTATATATAAAATACTGGTCTTAACTTTCTATTTTGTGGATGAAAATGATCTAATAGGTATAGTTATCAAGAATTTAAATATTTTGACAAATCCCAGATTAAAAACTTTCAAACAATACCCTATCACGGCACATTTGATTCCTTGTGGAAACTCAAAAGACTAAATTCTTTAAATATTAAAATCATTCACACTATATTTGTTAAATTTCTTTCAAATTCCAGCCTGATATTTTCTATTATTTATAAATAATAAAATAACATAAAAACATTATTTTAGATATACAACTCTACTTCAAAATTCCAAGTAAATATAAAAAAAAAATATTCAAACTTAGTTCACTTAATTTTATTTTTTTTAAATGTAAAATTTTTAAGAGACATTTTGCATAGTTGAAAAACCATATTCCCCATAAGTAATGCTTTTAAAACATAATTTTATTCTCTTAAATCATAAAACTACTAACATCCTTCTATATACATGAATAATACACCATAGCACTCTCAATTTGATTTTAATAAGTAGTTAAACTTTCCCGAGATATTCAAAGAAATACAAACTTCTATGAAATTCAAATAATTTTAAAGTATCTCCAGGTTTATTCCTGTGTCATATTAATGGTAAAAAAGAGAAAACTAATACTAATACTTTAGAAACTGATTACATAAAGATATTTTTGAAAAAAATTACTTTTTCATGCCAAGCCAACAGCTGTGCACTTCTGCCTTCTGATGGGTTTTCAAATCCTCTATAGATATATTTCATCAGCATATCTATTTGGTCTCTGTCCAATAGGGAAACAGTTTTTTCAATATCACTTGTTTTTATTGATAGAATGACTCTTAATACCAAGTTAAATGCAGTATCCTGAAAAGTAAAAAGATAGCTTGATACATAGAAAAGGGTGCATAGTGAGAAACTGCTGCAAAATTTAAGTACTTTAAAGCACCTTAGCCCCAAAAATTATGCATCTTTGTTTAAGTATGCATACATAAACTGCGTATTTTCTAAGCATAGTATTTTTTTTCTATTTTATTATAATGAACAGTTTTTATTGAAAAAAAAATTATTACAAATTAATTTTAAATATTTATTTTTTAAATTTTAATATTTATTTCTGTATTTGCACATTTTCTATTGTAAAACTATTTCTTTTTAGATTTGACAAAAGTATAGAAATGATCATAAAAATGAAAAAAAAAAAACCTATTAATACCAAAAAATTAAATCAATTTTTAAAAGATTAATAATAAAGATTTGTGAGCTTCTTCAACATTTCTGAAAATTAAAATAAAATATCAGATGGATACAACATTTCTGAAAATGTCAAAAGTGATGTAGCAGCTCAGCATGACCACAAATTTTGTATTTGATTTTTATATAAGAAACAACAATTAAGATCCAACATGGCTGGGATGGAAAGAGTAAATTCCACCCTACATTGATTCATTCTATTAAGTAACTTTGTTTGCAATCTTATAAAACAGAACTAAAGTACTCCTATGGCTATCATCATACAACTGGCAAAACTGCCATGTAATTGATGATAGAACAATGCCATGCTCTAAATAAGTTTTTAAAATCATTTTTTAATATAAAATAATAGCAGCATTCACAAATGATAAAACTAAAAAAAAATTGTCTTATTGCCTCTTATTTCTAAAAGTGAAGTAAAAATCTTTTTTGAACATTTAAGGTTCCTAAAATTTAATGAAAACCTGCTTTTTAACCTATAAGTAATTATTACTTAAAAAAATTACAGAAAGAATGTTATATATATTCTATGAAGAAATGAAAATTCTTTAACAAGTCCTAGTTTTCATAAACAACAGAAACAAATGCATAAAGTAAAAAACCGCTTTGTAGTTAGGAGCAAAACAGAAATAAATCAGCCAGAAGGTCTCTCCAAAACTTTCTCGCATATTGCCAGGAAATGCCTTGTGTGGCATTGAGGTACAGTAGTTACGGAATATTAACACTAGGCGTGAAATAAATATTTTTACTGATTCTATCGTGTGAACGTTGGCAAGTGTTTTGGGATTAATTTCTGGCATGCGGCTGAAAGTATCTGAAAAGAGAATCATGGTTTTAGGCGCATTCTTCTTACTTTATTAAAACAAAAATTTGACTCAAAATTGACAGTCACAAAATCACATACCAAATTTGGTATATTTAAGTCACTGCATTTTTGAGTTATCGCGTTTACATATTTCTGAAAGTACAGACCGACATGCGGTGAAACCCTTGTTGGATTTGGCTCAAAACTGGATAGATGTTTATACGATAGATATTAAATCTGTGTACCAAACTTTAACTATTTAGTCCTCTTCGTTTTGTAGTTATCATAACTTATATTCGAACAGTCGGACAGACAAACAGATTTCCTCTAAATGGATGTTTCTGAAAATTTGACCAAAACCTACAAGTTTGGTGTGAAGATTTTATCCCTCTAACTCAAAATGTTTCTACGTTATCTCTGTCCGAAAATGTGTTTTCGAATTCAAAGAGGCATGAAACGTGACGATTCATTAAAGTCTCGAGATATAATTTTTTGACAATTACAATATTTTCTCTAAATTTTGTATACAAGAAAGTAAAAATGCCAATTGAAGCATAAAAAAAAAGTATTCCTTGAAGCCAGTGCGATACAATATATCGCATTGCTTCAAAATTTAACAAAACGTATGAAATGAAAAATTTTATTCAATGAGCATGCATTAAAATTTTTAAATTTAAATAAAAGCAAAGCTTTTCTTTTTCCTTCTTCTTTTACTACAATTTTAACGATTCGAAGAAGGAATATCATTTTAATAAAAAATTTTGTTATAAACTGTGTCCAAAACTGATTTCTCAGAAAATTTTTTTAAAAAATTACATTCAATTTAACAAAAATTTTATTATTCAAAAGCTATTATTTTTTAACCTTTAGAATGGCGTTAAAATAATTTTTATGCGATAATGTGCTTTGATGTTATGATGAAAATACATTAAAATTCTATTTTTTAATTAAACTTCGAATTAAAAGTTTGAGAAATCCTTAGTGTGCCTCTAATGTCCCGGATTTTATGCTCCTAACTTCAATAGCTTTATGCTAAGCGTTGCTCAGGACAAGACTTTATATATAAAGAGATTTCATTGGGGAAAAATTCATATAAAAGTTATAAAAAGAAAAAAAATCAAAATGATAGAAACTAAATCCTGAAAAAAAAATTGTAAAAAACTTTTTTATTACTTCCTTAAAAATATTTAAGTACCAGATACAGCAATTTTTTTTTCTGAATCGAAACAAATTTGGCAAGATTAGTCCAACAAATAAAAATTTTAAAATCGACGGGAACATTAAAAAAACACCACGAAAGATATCAGGATCACTGAAAATTTGAGGCTTCAAGTTAAAATTTCATCATACCAGATTTTGCTCGATTGCCTAATGTAATTACATAACGCAATTAATTACAATTCAATATAGTACAGTTGAATACCTGTAGTAGGTCGTTCAAGCGATTGCTCAAAAACGACATATTAATGAGAATGATGATCGAAAATGTTAGTGTTTTTAAAGCAGCTTTTTCCATGTTCGATATATCGTTTTGGCATATCAAATTCATTTTGCTATTTTTATATTTTTCGGTGGTCAGACCATATCGCATATTCTTCTTTAACAGCACATAAAAACTTAAATATATACTTACTAAGCATAATTTAAATAAATTCTTCAACATCTAAAATATTACAAATTGAAATTGGAATGTTTTTCGATTTGCAATAAGTATGGCATATACGCATTTCGTACTGCCCCTTCCAGACAACTATTCCAGTATTTTAACAAATGGCAATAACATTGTTGAAGAAAAAGAAAGCGAAAAAAAAAAAAAGTCGGAAAGAGGGTTGGGGGAAATCAATAAGCGTTATCCTAATATGTGCTGGAAGCCTTGGAATACTTTTTCGAATTCTTCCCTTTTGTTGGTTTTCTTTTTTGATACATCTGGTAAACAAGCCTTTATGACTATAATTTCGAATTATCATATTCAACTTGTGGGGAAGCAAAACAAAATTAAAAGCTTCCTTCGTTTTCACGAGAAAATTAAGCACTTTTACGCTTCACACCCTGATTTAAAAATGCATGATATCGCTTAGTAATATTCAAATGTACTAAACATATTAAACAATTTCAAGTATTATCTGCTAATTTCTGTAATAATTGTAATTCTTCTTAATTTTAAGTACTAAACAAATAAGTTTCCATGGTAGAGAATGTTTTATTTCTTCAAGTACATAAAAAAAAATCATTTGAAAAGATTAATGGATTTTCAAAGGAAATAAGATGTCATTTGTCAAATATTTTCTTCTTAAAAAATAGGTAAATTTTGTAATCAAAATTCATTAAAACATTTTAATCACATATTTACATCGAATGTTAAAACACTACCATTGCTAACCTTATATGCCTTACACTATATACATTTCCCCATGGAGGACACGTCAAAAATATCGATGAGAAACTTCTGGCATAGTGGTTGATTGTTATCTCCTTGGTGAATATAGAAAGGGTATGAGGTTGTATACCTCCTACTGATGATGGGACATGTTTCCTGTAGAAGGGATTGTACCGTGACCAATGACTGGCCATTAAGACTCAACCATAGTTTCCTCCAATGCTGTCATGGTATTCCATTCATTCAGATTTTTTCAACTGCCTTTGAGGCTACATAAGGTAAGCTTTTTAGTTATTACTCCAGATATGTCTAACTTTCTTTACAAAGATATGAATTTTATTAAACTTTCTGAGAACTTTCAAATAGTTGAAAACTGTTTGCAGAATTGTATGCAAATCAAAAACATACTTCTTTACATTATAAAGCAGCCTTTGATCTAGCTGAATGTTTTAGGAATGGATTTTGCAATATGGGATCAATGGTCAGTTTGTGTGATATAATTGTGGAGTATTGTAGCTTTTAATTCCCTATGGAGTGATACAAGTTTTAAAAAACTTTTTAAATAACACAGTGTGCATAGTATAAAACTGCTGCAAAAATGAAGGTATCCGAACACGTTAAAAAGGTCGATTTTCGCTAAAAATGACATTTTTTAAAAATCTTTTATTGGATAGACCAGTGAGCTATCCAAAACAGGTTTATTTTTGTCTCTAAGTTAATTACAAGTCAAAATATTAATATTTTCGTAATGATCGGTAAACTGGAAGTGGACATTTAAATAATCGGAAGCACAGATTTTAAGGGTCAAAAACATGTTAAAAATTTGTATAAACACAAATTTAGTTTTAAATACAATTTTAGTAAACTTTTAATGAAGTAATTAAACTAATGCCACTTTTGGAAATTATGTGGCAATGAAAATTACTGATGTTTTTATTGACAAACTAGAAAATTACTACGGTATTGCAATTCATAGTAATGTGAACAATTTGCAAGAAATGTAAAGCGCAGTGATTGCGCCCTTTTTTCATTGCTGCTCAAATACAAAACAGCCTATGCATGGTCAATGCGCAACTGGACACAACAGCTGGTGCAAATTTCAAAGAGCTGTGTGTAATAAATTATATTACAGCGACAAGTCAAAGGGACTCCCTCAAAATATTTTGAATGTTATAAAACTAGAATACCTGAAATTATGTGATATAAAACAGTTTAAAAAAATGTTTGCACGGAAAAAAGCAAAATGTTAATGCGAGTTTCAATTATAATTTTTGGAAATTTGTACCTAAAGACGGCTTTGTTGAGCCCCGAACCCTCAGATTAGGGGCATTTATGTCTGTAATACATTTTAACGCAGGTTTTATAGGATTACTGAATATCCTTAAGGGTATTGGAGTGTATCCTAGGGCAGTTAGAGCATTTGCTGAGCTCGACAAAGTCAGAATAAATGAATACAGGCGGCATTCACCGCCAAAAGCAAAAATTGCCAGAAAAAAAAATGATTAAAAAAGAAAAATTACTAAAAGATGAGAAGGAAAAAGGTAAAACCTATCAATGTGGTGAATTTTAAGTATGTACACACATAATTTATCATTAAAAAATGATACTGTATGCTTTAAATGCATTTTTCTCAAAATTGATTTTTACTTATTTTTTGCTCACTTCAAATCAAATAACTTAAAATATAATTATCATATTACTATGAAACTTTGTGGACTTTACACTATTTTCTAGAGAATAAACTAAAATAATTTAGATTGAATGAATATTTTTTTAATTTACAGCCTATTGTTTGAATCATAACTTCATAAATTTACTAAAAATTTTATGATAAATCTTCAACTGGCTCTACAATTTTTATTTATTATTATTATAATAAATAAAAATTGCTTGTATTTCATTCCCTAGAAAAAAATTATGTAGTTTATTATGATATAAGTTTTGTTCGGATGAGAGTAATAGTTTTTGGGATAGCCAAGTTTATTAAGAATTTGCTTAAATTTATGCTACTAAGGTATGTATTTTTAAAAATTATTAATATTTATTTCAAATATTGACATTTTATTGCTAATCTTTAATTGTCTTAAACCCAGAAATATGGTTCAAGTATGTCTATACACCATGTTTTTTTAAAAAAGTGCTCCGAACGTGTTCGGATACCTTAAGGACTTTTTAAGCATCTTAATCAAAAAAATTAAAGATTTTGTATAAGTAATCGTACGTAAACTGCGTATTTTCTAAGCATAGGATTTTTTTTTCCTGTTTTATAATAATACATAGTTTTCACGGAAAAAAAATTAACAACTAATTTGAAATACTTATTCTTTGCATTTTAATATTTATTTCTGTATCTGAACAACGTTTTTTATTCTAAAATTATGCTTTTTTTAGTTTTGACAAAAACATAAAAATGAAACACTCTATCAATAACAAAAAATTAAATCAACTTTTATCAAATTAACAATAAAGATCTCTGACCTTTTTAAACATTTCTTAAAATTAATAAGTTACCAATTCATTTCGATAGATAAAATATTTCTGAAAATGCCGGTATTAACGTAGAAGTATAGCATATTGAAAAATTTTGTATTTGATTTTTATATAATCTACGACAAAATGATTCAACATGACTAGGATGGAAAGAGTAAATTTCTTTCTGCACTAACACATTCTATTTAAATATTTTCTTTGCAATCTCATAAAGCTAAGAACTAAAGCATTTCTATGGCTATCAACATACGACTGGCAAAACTGTCATGAAGTTGATGATAGAACAATGTCATGTTCTAAATAAGTCTTTTAGATAATTTTTAATAGAAAAAAATAGCAGCGTTCACAAATGATCAGACTAAAAAGAAATTTTCTAATCGACTCTTACTTCTAAAGTTTTAATAAAAGCCCCCCTTTTTTTAACCTTTAACGTTCCTAAAGTTTAAGGAAAACCGGCCTTTTAAACTATAAGCAAAAATTCTTTAAAAAAACTACAGAAGAAATGTTATATATATTTTACGAAGAAATAAAAATACTTTAGCAAGCCGTATTTTTCATAAATAATGGGGGGGGGGATTCATGAAGTAAAAAAAGAAAGAAAGGGGAAAAAAAAACGTTCTGTAGTTAGAAGTAAAATAAAAATAAATAATCGGAAATGTCTCTCAAAACTTTTTCACATAATGCCAGAAAATAAATTGCATTCCATTGACATACAATAGTTACGAAATATTAAACTTAGGAGTGAATAAAACATTTTTACTGATTCTGTCGTGTGATCCTTGGCAAATGTTTTAGCGATTAATCCCTGATATGCGGTTAAAAGTTCCCGAAACGCGAATTTGATTTTGGACGTATTCTTCTTAACTGATTAAAACAAAAATTTAACTCAAAACTACACTTTTAGTCACAAAATTACACACCAAACTTGCATTAAAACAATGCATTTTTGAATTATCGCGTTTACAGGTTTCTGAAAGTACAGACCGACAGGCGATGAATCCCTCAAAACCTGATAGATGTCTATACTCTGAATGTTAAATCTGTGTACCGAATTTTATCTATCTAGCTCTCTTCATTTTGTAGTTATCATGCTAAATTATATTCGATTATATAGCCGCACAGATAAACAGCCTTCCTCTAAACAGATGTTGCTCAAACTTGGAATAGAAATCTGCAAATTTGGTGTAAAGACTGTATACCAAATTTCATCCGTCTAACTGAAAGTATTTCGGTGTTATCTTTCTCACAGACAGACAGATATTTACGAAAATATATTTTTCGAATTCAAGGAGGTTTGAAACGTGGAGATTCGTCAAAATCTCGAATCTTTCTCTATATTTCGTATACGAGAAAGTAAAAATGGAAGTTGAAGCATTTTTTTTTAAAGTATTTATTTTTAAGTCATTGCTTCAAAATTTAATAAAACTCATGAAATGAAGAATTTTATTCAATGAACTTCTTTAAAATTTTCCGTTTAAATAAAAGTAAAGAAAGCGTTTTTCTTTCTTTTATCTCAATTTTAACAGCTGCAGAATAAAGTGATTCAACGATTCGATGTAGCAAGGATATTATTTTGAATTCCATTATAATAGCCAGCGGGAAAGGTCTCTCCAAATCTTTCTCGCATATTCTTTCATAAATTTGTGATAGCAGAGAACGTCTTACATGGCGCTGGTTTACAATAGTTACACAATATTAACTTTTGGAATGAATTTAGCAACTTTACTAAATATATCTTGTCATCCTTGGCGAGTTATTTGGAGGTTAGTCCTAGGCATGGGATTAATAGTATCCGAAAATTGAATTTGTGTTTTAGACACGTTCTTCTCAAACGATTGAAACAAAGATTTGACACAAAGCTACATTTCTAGTCACAAAGTCTCATAACAGATTTGATATATTTAAGTCACTGCGTTTTTGAATTATTGCGTTTGCATGTTTAGTCCTGTCCTGAAAGCACAGACAGGCAGACAATCAACTCATGGTTGGATTTGGTTCAAGATTTGATAATTCCTACACTATACATGCTAAATTCGTGTACCGAATTTAATCTATCTAGCTCTCTTTTTGTAATTACTGCGTTAACTAATATTCGAACAGCCGGCCTTCCTCTGAACAGATTTTACTCAAAATTTGATAGAAATCTACAATTTTGGTGTAAAGACTGTTTACCAAATTTCAGCTGGCTAGCTCAAGTTGTCTTTTTTTAAAAAATTTTTTTAATTTTGTTACAGACAGATGACACATACATGCATTTTCCAAAAATGTGTTTTTCGAACTAGGAGAGGTCTAAAACGTAAAGATTCGTCAAAATCTTGAGTTCGAATTTTTTGTCGATAACAATATTTTTCCCATACTACCTATATGTATAAACTGTGTCCAAAACCGATTTCTCAAAAATTATTAAAACTAAAGAAAAATTCCATTAATTCAAACAAAATTTTTATAATTGAAAAGCTAAGTTTGTAACATTAAAACGGCGTTAAAATAATCTTTGTGCGATAATATGCTTTGATGTTGCGGTGAAAATACACTACAACACTGTTTTAATTTTTTAAATTAAACTACGAATTAAAAGTTTGAGAAATCCGTTTTTAGTGAACTTCTAATGCCCTCGAAATAACTTCCCAAATTTCATGCTCCTAACTTCAAAGGCATATGTTGCGTGTTGCTGAGGGCAAACCTTTATATATTAAAAGAGGTGTAAATGAAAAAAAAAAAAACTATAAGAATTATAGAAAGAAAAAAATCATTGTAAGAGGATAGGATCTAAGCTCCGGAAAATAAAGTTTTCGAAGAACTTTTTATTTTATTTATTTCTTAAAATTTTTTTACCAGATACCACAGGTTTTTTCCCCCCTACTTAGTGAAAACTAAAATTTGGCGAAATTGGTCCAACAAATAAAAACTTTCAATTCGATGGGAACATTAAAAAAACACCATGCAAGATATCAGAATCATTGAAAATTTAAGGCTTCAAGTTAAAATTTATCATACTAGATTTTACACAATTGATTAACCAAATTACATACTGTAATTAATTATAATTAAATAGAGTGCAAATGAATACCTGTAACAAGTCGTACATGCGATTGTTCCAAAACGTCATATTAATGAGAATGATCATAGAATGTGTAAGCATTTTTAGAATAGCTGCTCTCATGTTCAATATATCTTTTGGGCATACCAAATTCATCTTTGTAGCACCTCTTTTTCCCCTTGAGCAGAGCGCCCCCTCGTGGCGTTTTACAGAAACCCCTAGTGGCGTTTACAGACAAGCAGTTGAACGGGAGACCTGCATCCTGAGGTTGGTTTTTTTCTATGCACAACCCTTGCGCTAACACCGAATGCTTTCGGTTGGAAAGGGTGGAATCCCTCCACCATACTGTTTACTTTAATTTACTTGTCTTTTTTTTTTTTTTTTTTTTTTTTTTTTTTGTAAATTTTGTAGTGTAGCTGTGTTTGTACAGATTAAAAATATTGTATTTAAAAAACGGGCTGTTCAGTAGAAAGTCGCAACACACTCACTATGTCTTTCAGTTTTCTTATTTTACTCTAATCGGACCAATTTGCATATTCTTCTTTAATAACACATTAACGTTTAAATACTTACTTACCAAGCATAACTTAAATAAATTCTTCAACATTTAAAACATAAAAGTTGCAAGTTCGAGCGTTTTTTGAATCGCAACAAATAAGACACAGTACTACGTATTTCCTACTGCCCTTTCCGGATAACTATTCTAGTCTATCTATACTTATATAAAGCTCAATGTGTGTGTGTGTGTTGGCGCTCTACAGGCCAGACCGTTTGACCTACAACTACCAAATTTGGTACATGTATACCTTGGAGGTCGAAAATGTGCACCTGGGGTCCTTTTTTTTTGAATTTTTAATTAGAATTTTAATTATTAATTAAAAACTAACTTTCCCGCCAAAAAATCTTTTCATTTTCCCCACCGCCAAATGAGTAAGGCTTCAGTTTTTTTCCCCAACAGTAATGAGGCTAGGCTTAAGATTTTTCGGCTGATTATTTCAAACGATACTGTTTATTTTCTTAATGTTTGATGCATTTAAAATTAAACATTGTTAATTAATCGATCTTTCAGATTCATTCTGAAGTACTTTTGAATTAAAATAAAACAGAATAAAGGAAATTAAAAATTTCTAATCTGCATAGCGTTATCTCAACTGGCGTAGAAAAATTCACGCATTTGCGTTACCGTAACTGGCGTTGAAAATTCACGCATGCGCAGTGTTCTGATTGCGGACTTGATTTAAATTATTTTTAGGTTAGTTGCATGCTTTTGTAATTATATTGTTGTATTTATGTTATATATGCTTATAGTTTTAAGTACATCGTTTTTTAAGTAGTTTTTTTTTTAACCAGTTTCCAACCGATTATTTTAACGATTCGTTTTATTTTCTTAGTGTTTGATGCATTTAAAATTGAACATTGTTAATTAATCGATCTGGTCATGATGAATCTGAGAAAATTTTGTTGACAAATTTTTGAAATATTACATAAATTAAGAAAGATATTCTTAAGTGCCCATAAAGTTTAAACGCTCAGTGACTGTTTTCAGTAATCATATTACAAAAAAAAAAAAAAAAAAAAAACTTTGTTTCAGTAAAATATATTATTATATTAATTGCAGATTAATCCTTTCCACTTTAATTTAAAGTATAAATTCTACGGGAGCTAACAGAAAATTAGAGAGATACATAATACGTTATGAATGAAGGCCTTTATAATATTATGAGTGAATTATATGACTATCAAAATTTGAAGTTTTAAAATATTTTGATGAAGAAGCTATTAAAGTAGAAATTGCATAAAATATTTAATTATTAAAATTTTAACGAACATTACGATTGGCGAACTGGCTAGTATTTTAATAAATTACAGTGTACATTGTTGAAGAAAAAGGGAACAGAAAAAAAAAAAAAAAAGAATCATTAAACGTTATCTTAATATTTGCTGGAGATCCTGAGATTCCTTCTCCGAATTCTCCCTTTTTTTTTATACATCCGGTAAACAAGACTTTACGATCATGATTTCGAATTACTTGTGGGGAGAAATGACAAAAAGAAAAGCTTTCGTCATTTTTGACGAGAAAATTAAGCACTTTTTAAGGACCTTTTCTTAAAATTAAGCACTTTTAAGGTGCTTAAAAATGTTTTTCAAATTTAAGCACTTTTCATTACGCTATGCACCCTGTAATAGCAGTTGTATGCAGTATATTCCAATCCATAGTTTTAATCAAAAAAAAAAAAAATTCTTTTTAAAAGTTGAAAATTGAATTGTTAAGGGAAAAAAATTCATATTACATTCTACAGAAGATAATGATATTTTTCAATGGGATTACAATTTATAAATTATTCCTTATAGTTGCCTATATTTTATTCTAATGACCTCCGATGCAACAAGTTACGATTTGAAATTGAATAATATAAAATAGTACTAGTGTTATGAAAAGTTTGAAAACAACTATTTTTACATTCTTTAACATTAGTAAATAAAAATACCATATTTCCAAAAATATTAAAACTTGAAGAGAAATAAAAGCTTGAAAATGTAAGGTATTTTATTTTCTATAATTTGATATAAGCGCGTAATTTGAGAACATGGGAGTTTAAATGATATTCAAGAAAAACTAAAATGGGAACCAGAAAACATCGCTGCAACATCAGTATCGATGTTCGCAAAGAGCGTTGTCAAATTCGAAAGACAAATTAAGAGCAAGGATAATAGGTATTAAGGAGATGAAAAATTACAAGAAAACATAGGGTCTCGGGTAACGTTTATTCAGTGAAAATCGCAAAAACAGATGTCGAAAAGACAATGAGTCTGGCGAAGAGCATGGCCCTATGAATGCGAAAATTAGGAACAAGGTAATCGAGAAGCAGCCTTCTCGTACGTAAATTTTTCATGCGTTCGAAGAAAATAAAAGCAACGAGCAAGTATTCATTAATGAGCTTTGCAGAATTGATGGTCGTTAAACATCATTCGCAAACAACAAGTCAGATTTCCCGAATGCAACTAAAATGTGCTGGTGCTCCATCACGCATTAACCAAATTTTCTGGCGTATAATTGTCGGTGTTCCCTGCAGTAAATCCGGAGGCGCATGCTGGAAGAAAACAAGGTACTTTGTGCCGCTGAGGCGTTCGGACAGAAGATACGATCCAAATAAATGACTCTGCCCAGATGTTAATATCAAACTTGTGTTGTACGTTAGACAAGATAGTGATGTTGGAAATTTCGAATGACCAAATATTCGAACTGTGCGTGTTGAAGAACCTTCTCTCGCAAAGCAGGTTTCATCTGAGAATGAAACTCTAGCAGAAAAGTGTGCACTTTCTTATGTGGCATCAAGCATCCAGCGTGCAAACTCCACCTGATTTGCGATTTTCAATGAAAAACGTTACCTGCGACCCTATGTGTTCTGGTAATTTTTCATCTACTTTACGCTTATTATCCTTGCTCTGAATTTGTCATTCGAATTTGACAACGCTCTTTGCGAACATCGGTAATAATATTGTTTTTTGGTTCCCATTTTAGTTTTTCTTGAGTATCTTTAAAACTCCCTTGTTCTCATACTACACGCTTATATCAAATTATAGAATGTAAAATTCCTTACAATTTCAAGCTTTTATTTTTCTTCCAAGTTTTAATATTTTTGGAAATATGGGTTCTAAAGTAATTTTTAGCTTTCAGTAATCCCCTAGATAATTTCCCCCAGATCATCAAATCCGCATGTTAACAGCATAAAAAGAAACTTTTAAAAATGTGCTTTCACTTAAAAAATTCGTAGTTCAAACAGCATTTATTTTTTTAAATTAATTTTTTACAGTTTCCAACAGTTCTCCGACTCCATATATTTTCACCTACTAAACGTCGTTTGCGACCCCATGTTGTATGGTAATTCTTTATCCTCTTGATGCCTACTATCAACCTCTGAATTTGTCGGTCGAATTCGGCAACACCCTGTATGTATACAACTAAGCAGAAGCGTTTGTTATTTTTTAAAAAAATATATTGCTCTAGATAAATTTAATTAAAATTATTTATAATTTTCTTCATATATAAAAATAGGAATTATAAATTAAAAACTTTTTAATTGGATCATACTGGATGTTTCATTAAAAACTGCATCAAATGTGCAAGGCAATATCTTAATGTTGAATATACTAAAACTGATTGGTGAACCACCCTTCAGTGATGTACAATATTCAGAAAGAATAAGCATAATGTCTACAGCACCAAAAATTATCAAGAGATTCATATGAATCTGCTAAATAGTTTGGTTTTGTGGCTGAAATGATTGCCAGTCTGACTCCTGCAGATTCTTTTCCATGAGAACTTTTGAAGGAATTTGTTCAGTTAAATTCAATTACTACAATACAAAACTTAGTTATTAACCTTTGAGGATGCACATCTGCAAGTAGTAAGCATATATATCTTAGTAATTCTAATGAAGCTTCTTTTTCATGTACTAGATATGGCAACATGTTTTTGAAATTTCTTGAAAACTTTGTGTTGTAGAAATGATGAAAATGAGCTTTATACAGATGATAAGCTTACATTTTTTTTTCTTCTATAGGCAATTTTTATGTATTAAAAAGAGAGGATTCTAACTCTTCACTATACAGTCTTGGTACGGTACCTTATGTTTTTTCTTCTGATTTCACAATTATGTTATTTTTAAAACACAAGTAGGGATACAAAAGTTCTATAACCAAAAAGTTAGTTAATTTTATATAATGAATGGAAAATATTTGTGTTATTAACAATCAAAGGGAGTCTCTAGAAGATATATGACATGCAAATTAAGCTAAGAAAAATAAATCAATACCAAAAAATTTAACAGGGAATATGTAAAGGTTAAAGGCAAGATTAAAAACAATGCTACTTAACAAAACAAACTATGAAATACTTATTTGAAATCAGAACCAAAATATGTGATGTTCTACAGAGTCACACAAAAAGTTCTTCTTGGACAATACAATTTCATAAGTTAATCAAATAAATGAACTCTGATTCTTTTTTCAATAAAAGCTTGAAAATTTTGATTTAAAAAGAAATCAAAGCTAACCTTTATACTTTGATTTTTAGTTGCTATGGGAGCAGAACGTAGTAAAATCTTCAGGGCATCAACATGCTTTCCTCTAGATTATAGTTAATGAAAATAATTTTACCATTGTCATTGAAAATACAAGTTACAAACATAATACACAATAAGTAATAAATTGAAAAATGCAAACTTACTATAAAATCCCACAAAATATCAATGAAATGGCAGACACATATAAAGGAATGCATAATCTAGAATGATACGTTACTATATATATATACCATTCAAAATATGAGGATGAAATTAATTATTATGTATCTTAATTATAACATTTCATAAATTTTTAAACATAGTTTTCAATTTTTTCTGAAATGAAATCATCTTAAAATTGTAAATTCATCTAGGAATAAAAAAAATTATTAGGAACGAAATAAAATAATATACAACACAGCATGCAGAATACAACCATTTTCTACTAAAAAATGAGTATTAAAACATTACACCATTTTGTTATCTACAGATTTATTACCAGGGTGCATAGTTAGAAAACTACTGCAATAATTAAGAATTTTTAAGCAGCTTAGACCCCCACCCACAAAAAAATTAAGCAAAATTTGTACATGCATACTTGTATAATGACACACATATTTTTTAAATATAAGATGTTTCCAGTTTTATAATAATATAGTATAATAATATAATTATTAAAATTACATATATATTTTAGAAATTTTAATATTTGTTTTATATTATATAACATCTTCTATTATAAAATAGAGGATGCTTTTTTGCATGACAAAAATAAATAAAAATGATATTGCAAATTGTCCTTATCAAAACATTAAGGAAACTTTTATGATTAACAATAAAAATTTGTTACCTTTATCAAAATGCCGACACTTTAGTAGCAGTATAGAATGTCCAATAACTTTTAGAAATGATGACAAAAATGTTTTAATCATGTTTATATCAAAAATGAATAAAAAATAAGTGGATGCATTTGAAAAAAAAATTAATATTGTGTCCTATATTAAAAATGTCTTTTTCAATGTTTAACATTACCAAACTCTAATACAAACTGCTTTTTTAATCCGTATATGCAAAACTAAATAAAATTTTTATACTTAAGGTTCTAAAAAATTACAGAAACTTGATTAAAAATTTTAGAATGGAATTAAAATGATTTAACAATTTCTGACTTTAATAAATATTTGAGACAAATTCATGAAGTTAGAAAGAGGCTATCTCTGTGAGAAAGGCTATCTCTTGAGTGGCTTATTAGTACTGTAGTTAGATACAAAATGGGGGGGGGCGATATATATTGCCAAATTCTGAAGAATTTTTTTAATGCTGTGCAAGACAATATATTGCATTGCCTAATTTCATGGCATTCATTAAGTGAAGAATCTTATTCAATGAACTAAATACTTTAATTAAGTTTTTGGATCTAAAGAAAGCATTTCTTTTTAACCATGATATTAATAAAGCAAAATTAGGCAATTCAAAAATTTGATGAAGTAATGATATTATTTTGAATTTCATTACAAGAAACATTATTGCTACAAATTTTGCCCAAAACTAATTTTAAAAAATTACTAATACTACAAAGAAAAAGTGCAATCATTTAAATAAAATTGATAAAATTTTTAGTTGATAACACAGGCAGCTTTTTGTAAAATAATACGCTTTTATGTTATAGCAGAAACATGTTAAAATACTGTTGATTTTTTAATTTAACTTCTAAATAAACTTTTGCAATATCAGTACTAATAATCCAATCTCTGCCAAATTTCATGTTCCTAACCATAGTGATTTCGGCTGTGTATTGCTCTGTCAGTTAAGACAAACAATTATATATATATATATAGAGAGAGAGAAGGGGGGGGGGGAGATTTGTAGGAGAAACCAATAAAAATTATACAACAGTTATAAGAAGTGAAAAACAAAAACCATTAAAAAATGATAAAATCTGAAGAATAAAATTTCTATAAAACATTTCCACAAATTTCTTTTAAATTTCAAGTATCAGTTCCCATAGTCTTTTTTTTTTTTCTTTCTTTATTGTAAAAACCAAAATTTGACAAGATCGGTAAAGCAAATAATCATTTTCAAAAGGCTGAGAATATTTAAAAAGTGCATCATGAAAGAAACTAAGACTGCTGAAAATTTATGGCTTGAAATTAAATTTCATCACACTGGATTTTATGCAATTGACTGCTGTAATTATGCATTACAATATAACACAGTAAAACTCCTTTGGAAGGTCGTTCAAGGGACTTATTAAATGAGAACAATGATTTTATATGCACTATACAAAAAAAGGTTTCATCGTAATAAGAATAAAAGCCTTCATTGTAATAAGTGTCATACATAACTTTCAGGTATATTTTAGAAGTCTCTCCCATACTCGCCATATCTATTTCTTTTGTGCATCAAATACATATTTATTCTTATTTTCCACTGATTTGGAGCAAATTTGTGTATTTTTCTTAAAAAAACCCTAAAGGGTTAAACATAAAATTTCAACAGGCACTACTAAACTTAATTCTTCACCAACAAACATACTAAAAATAAAAGAAACTTGAACATTTTTCGAGTCATAATTTTGTTGCAGTCTGTATTTTGTACTATACCTTAAAGATAACCATTTCAATATTTAAGTAGAAAGCAATGCACATTGTTGACGGAAAAGGGGAGAGATTATTTTTTTTAAAAAAAAAGGTCATTAAGCATTATTTTGCTGACAACTCAGGATTTCTCCCCAGAATTCTTAATTTTCATCAGTTTACTTTCATAATACATCCAGTAAACAAAGTGTTAAGACTAGGGGCTTTCAGTTCATTGTATTCAATATCTGGATGGAAGGAACAAAAAGAAAAGCGGAAGGGGGAAAAATATTTCCTTTGCACTTCTTGAGAAAATTAAGCACTTTTAAGATGTTTAAAAATTATTTTCAAATGTAAGCACTTTTCATAACACTATGCATTAGCTGGCTAAACTGCCTATTTGCCCAATAGAAAATAGGCCCCCAGGATGGTGTATGAAAGAAAGAGAATGCTAGAAAGGGAATAACTTGCTCTACCAGAGATTTTCTATAATTTCTATAGAAACTAAGTAAACAAAATAGCAAGAAATTACTTTTTGGTATGAACATGTAACCTCTTCTGAGGTGTTTCCATAATGATCTCTTAAGATTTTTCTGACAGTTCACTTTCTGTGTCAAGATAGAAGGGATGCTACCCCTCTTTTGCTGGAAGTAAGTTGTCCTTATAAGGTGTGATTAAACAGCATGCATTTTTTTCTCTTTTATTTTTTTTACAATTGCATGTTACTGCCATAAAACTGATGAAAAAGTTGACTGGCCTTTCTGAAGTAAAAGAAAATCTTATTCCGGCTACTAAAATCCTTACAAGAGGCCCGAAAAACAATATATCCGATGACTAAAACGACATTTGGGGAGAAGACAACATACACTTTTCTAAGATTTATGTGTTTAGGGGCATTTATTTGATCATGTTTACAGTGTTGTTGGAAAGGCAAAATGGCCTCAAATAGTGATGAATAGATTTTTCAATATTCTTTCAGGAAAAACATATGTGGAAATGTGGTATTTCTGTTTTAGTGCGCAGAGAAAGATATGCATATCTTGCAAGAGACTGGTTTTTTTTCTTTTTTTCTGAAAAAAGTCAACTGAAATGTTTGTTTCTCTATCTTTACTTTGCTTTTGTTTTTTAAACACTGGCCACCTTCAGCAATGAGCTAAGTC
Source organism: Argiope aurantia (assembly GCA_026543865.1). Lineage (NCBI taxonomy): Eukaryota > Metazoa > Arthropoda > Arachnida > Araneae > Araneidae > Argiope > Argiope aurantia. The sequence goes on from JAPMOR010036410.1 coordinate 162,353, forward strand.
ACATATTTTTATTATTTTGAATAATTTAATTATACCAATCAACTTTAAATTTACTGATTTAATAGATCAAAGAATTAATTATTACAAAAGACAAGAAATGAATTAACTACACACACATAATGAAAAAAAAATTTAAACCCATCCTAACACATGCACAAAAGTGTGGAGAGTTTTAGAATTCATTAACAAACAGTATGTGTGTATGTGTTGTCACTCTGCAAGACATATCATTAGGGTATAATTTCACAATGGAGAGCTCCACTGGGCACAGGAGCTTTTGATGGGAGCAGCAGTGAGTCCAAAGACAATAATATTTTAATATTTCCAATGGTTATCCATTATAGAAAGAGCATTAAAATATTTTTTCCTTGTTGAAGCAACAGTAATCCATGAAAAGATATGAACCTCTGTGTTGGACCCAGAGTTACCAAATTTAGCACAGATATAATATATTGGAAAGTAAAAATGTATACACTAGATTTTTTTTTTTTGAAATTTCAATTTGAGTTTTAAAATACCCCCCCCCCAAAAAAAAAAAACTGCCAAAGGTTTTGAAATTGTATAAAAGAAAGAATTTTATACCATCTTGAAATACAGAACATTCTTTTTAATAATGTCAGTTTAATTGCCGTAGAGTTTTTTGGGTATATTTTAAAATATTTTTAAAAAAATTTCAAACTTATTTTACAACAATAAATTTTATCCAAGATTTTTCTTCCATTGTTGATGATGAAGATATGCTTTATTTTTCCATGATGAGAAGGCTTCTGTTTCAAGTATTCTTTTACAAACTTTTTTACAATTTTCTTAACAAAGATGTAAAAATTTTACAGTGTGCTCATTTTTAGTTTGAAATTTTTTTTTTCATAAGTTACAGTTTAATTATTTCTGTTTCAAATTAAAGTTCAAATTTTAGTTAAGATTAAAGAAAATTAAGAGATGCATGGCACATTAAACAGCTTCTAAAATAACATGTTGCAAGTCTATTGAAATTTGAAGCCTAAAAATAATTCGTTGGGGAAATCATCAAAAGAAAGCAATATATAATATTTAATGGAAAATGAAAATTTTAGCAATCACTGATACTGGTCAACTAATTGGTTGTCAAAAAAAAAATGACATAATCACCAGAGAAGATTATCTTGATGTACAAGGTAATATATATTAAAAGTGTGTCGAAAAGCTAAATCTATCAAAATAACATAGTTGTATAATCCAAAAAGTAAATTTATTTAAAGAATTGAAGCAAAAAAAAAAAAAAATCTTAAAAACTAAAGAAATAATGAAAAATGTGCTGTACTTTATTACAACAAAAGGAAGTTTTATATTGAAAGAATTGAAACAGATTTTGCACTTCCCTTTTTGGCTCAGCTCCCGTATACGGCCTCTGCCAAATTGGCGATAAACGGTAATTTCTGGATGCCATCTTCGGCCTACGTACTCTTCTTTATGGTAAACTTAAACCTTATCTCTTAACCTCTAATTTTAAATTTCATTCATTTCACACTGTTCGATCCATTTGTATCAGTCGACGGCTGTTAGCTCCCACCATTTCCCACGTGGCCAGGTTGTATTTTTCTATTTTATTTGTTTTGGCATTTTTATTTTTCTATTTTTACTCATGGCATCTGCTAATGTACAAATTCAGGATGATGTTGAAAAATTTCAAAATGTTTTGCAGAATAAAGGGCTTGGAATTAGGATTTCAAAGATGTCAGACAATAAAGCGAGGCCTATTTTTAGAAATCCTGGAGTTGCTATCAGTTATTTTGTCACAGAGTTGATGCGGGATAGGGATAATTTTTTTGAAGGAATCGGGTTTGATTAAAACCCCAAATTGTACTATTTGCAATGTTTTAATGCAGGCGCGAACTAGAAATGATATTTCGGATGGTTATAGCTTTGTTTGTCAGAACAGTATAATTAAGGGTGAGTCACGGAAATTGTGTGGGAAGCAGGTAAGTTTCAGGTATGGCTCTTGGTTCAACAGCAGTAGGTTGACTATAGAAGAAATATTTTTGCTCACTTTCGAGATTCTAATAGGAACAAGGACAGGGGAAATTAAAGAACAATACTTTTTCGGTAATAGTACCTTATCAAATTGGAGGCAGTTCATTAGCGAACGAATTTTAGAGTATGTGGAGGAGAATTCAGAAAAAATTGGAGATGATGGAAAAATTGTGGAAGTGGATGAATCGAAATTCGGGAAGAGGAAATATAATAGAGGTCATCGAGTTGAGGGACAGTGAGTTTTTGGTGGCGTGGAGAGAGGATCGGGGTGTACGTTTCTTGTGGCTGTCCACGATAGGAAAGCTGAAACGTTAGTCTCTTGCATAAAACAGTGGATTGAACCGGGTACGATTATTTATAGTGATTATTGGAAGGCATATGACAGTCTATATGGCAAAATACACTAGACTATAAGTCAGGGCACCACCCCCTGACTTATGGTCTAGTGTATTTTGTCAGTCTTAGAAATAAGCTTAACGTGGCTTCTAAACTTCTGGGTAAGAATCACAACATCCTAAACAAACACGCATTATTGGCAACTTCTTGGCGAAAAAAATGGCGCCAATAGGTTGTATATGGGAGCTGCTCCCCGTTTTTAATAGAAGTGTAACATTAGAATTAATGATTTGATGGAAAGAGTGATTTGATTTTAATTATTGTAGAAAATTATGCATAAAACATATTTTATTAAAATATTGCCAAAATCAAGATTAAAATTGCAAGGGAAACAGTCATTATTTGAAATACTGATGAGAACTTAATGGATCCTCATTGCAATAACTTTAAAAATTGCAGCACTAAACATTTTAGCATCAAATTGGCTTCATGATGAAACATATAGCAAACTTTATAAAGTTGTCAACACCCTATTAGTGAATAAACATTTTCATAGATGAAGATTCTTAAGAATATATTAAGAAATTCATCATTTGAGGAGAACTTGGAATTCTATGCATTGTTTTCAATTGAAAGAAAGAGGACTTGAAAGCAGAAGTAATTATTGATAGAATTGCACAATCATCTAGAGAACTAAAATGCTTATTAATTTGTCCTTAAAGTGGTAAAACAGATGTAATATAATTTTGTACATTTTAGCTGTTAATATTTGACAATAAGAAATATTCTTTAAAAATATTGAAATTAGTAGTTAGTTTGCACTCTGTTTTAAGCTAGGTTATAAGAAATTCTCAAAATATCAATATAGTTCCAAAATATCAGTAATACATGTATCAAAAACTAACTAAAATCTCAATATTAATTTGCTTGTATTTGATATCTCTTACTTTCTTTAGTATGTATGTATAATAAATGGATGTTGTAATTAGCAATACATCTAAAAAAAATTTTTGGAATAAATTAATTCATCAATTTTAATTTTATAAATATTTGTGCATATAAGAGTGAATGATGCCTCTGTGGCTATCTGGCATCCACTAATTTCAGATCCAGACCATCACCAATGCTATACACCCTGATACGATTAAAATTATACTGAATCAGCACAAATATTCAGCCCAATGTTAGCTGATATATTACAAGTAACATAAGTTTTTAAATAAAAACTAACATCTGAAATAAATTATAAAGAAAAATACATTCTTTTTTAAAAGGTACTTGAAAAAGCTTCCAATGGAAATTTTTTTAGCATTAAAGCCAGCTTGCAGCCTTTTACATTAGGAGAAATCCCAAAAATATAATTCAGGACTTATGCTGGATATATAAGCAGCATTTTATTTAAATTACAGGAAATATCCTACAAGTTTTAAAAACACGGTAGCAAATTTTACAAATTATATTATTATCCGAGCACATTATCATTTTTCTTTGCGATGCAAAATCTTTAACTGATGTTAAACTGAAAATATTTTTATTCTCGCCATTGTTGGCTGGGGCCGGAAACCGGATGAACCAATAATATTATACCAATATGAACCAATGATTTTCTATACCAAGATATAGAAAAATTGTGAAATGTAACAAATGTCACACGCATTATAATTAAAAAGGATACTGGTTAACCAAATTGACGATTTCTTGCTCATCAGGACCAGTAGGAGGCGAATGAGGTTCACTTGCTTCTTCTTCTTTATAACAATCATCGTTATACTGATCAACATCAATTTTTCTAAATGCTGACGATATAGTATTTTTAGCCATAATGAATTACTCAAAATATAAGAAAAGTTATTTAAATGATAATTGAAATAGATGACACTTCTTGTAGACTTCAAATAAGACAACAATAAACAAAAATAGGTAGAAGTGGAATCTTCAATTCATTTCATTTTGATGCTGAATCATAATTAATTAACTTCTATTAATAAAAAGAGTTAACATTAATCCTTTTTTAATTTCCTCTTGTATAGCTGTTTTTTAAAGACAGTTAATAAAATACCTGGAATCCACGAATTTGATAACACATGCATACTTTCTCTATTCATTAAAATTTTTTCAGACAGCAGTTTAATTATCAACAGTCATCTTTTATTGATTTGATTTAGCAATTAAATATTTTAATGAAAAAGTTATATATAATTTCATTATTCATTTAGGTTAAATTTCTTTTTTAAAAAAACCTACGCTATTAAAATGATTATTAGGCAACATCAATATAGTAGTCGGCATTCGGCAACAGCACAGCAATGAATGCTTTACGGAAATTTCATAATTTTAGTTTCTCTTAAATTTTTTTTTATTGGAGGAAAATGGGTAGATATTATAATCGCTGTCTTGTATTTACCTGCATAGCTTCAATATTGAAAAACAGAACTATTTTTATAATATCTCGCTATGAGATATGTTCGAAAGTTAATTAAATAAAAGTTGTAACTAGTTCTGGTGTGTATAATTCAATGTTATAAAATTCCTTTTATGCTATTTATATTTTATTTAATTGCTTAATATATGACCATATGAAGTTTGATTTGCATTTTATTAACATTCACGTCTTGATTTTGTTTTATTTTTCTTGCTACCCAGATCTGTTTTCTATGTTTCCTTATAGCTTAGTATACATAATCTTAAGTAATATTTAATGTTTATCCTTTTTATTTTATCTAAACTTTATTTAATTATGTATATCAAAATCGATGTTTAGAGAAAGATAAATCGAGAGATTTATATCAGCACTAGAAAAAAAAATTAGAAACTGTGGAAATTAATGGCTTATCTTATTTGTTTATAAAATTTGCTACTATTAAATCGCCGGTGTCAAGGCTAATCATTTTGCGGGCGCTTTTTCCGTGTTCCTGATTTTATTTCATATTATATTTTCTAAAACATTTGTACTTTATCAAAATTTTGTCTACTTATTATTAATCGAATTATTAATATGTATTTGTTTATTCAGCTAAGAATTAACATTGGGGTTATAATCACTTCTTACACACATATAATTTAAAATATTGCCAGCTAAATTTAACAGTTCAATTTTATTTTTTATAGTTATGGTACTAAAGTTTTTATTTCTAAAATTGTCTTCTTATCTTTTATCTTTCTTTTTCCAGTCTAAGCTTTATAATTAGATTTATAAAATTAATTCTTATATTTGTAATAATCAGGCTGCATACTGGATACATTAATAGTGTTATATGCCTGAGAATTTAAATTTTCAATATAGTGATATGTTTTTAAAAGTCATTAATAATACAGCTTTGCATAAAATTTGATGTTTTATATTGCTTGGTTGGTTTTATGATGCTAATGTTAATAAAATTAAGCAGTAAATAAACAACTTGAAATAAAGCAATAATTAAATATTATTGATAGTTTTGTAATTATAATTTCAGTTGTGACATTAATTTTTTGAATGTTTAATAAAAATAGAACTTTTATTTCTATTACTATTGTTTTGCTTTAATTTTTTTATTGGTACGAAATAATTTCTTATATGGAAAAAGCATAAAGCATTTTAATACATACACTTTTGACTGTAAATCCTTTAGAATGTTAATTATTTTTATATAGTTGAAATAGAATAAAATAATGTGTAAGGGATATGGTATTTAAAGTACAATTATGGCTGTAAAAAAAATTGGTTTTACTGACGTGTATAGGTAACTTATTTTTTGACCTGACTGTTTGAAATTTCATTTGAATACAGCATTAAAGTTCTTTGATTTAACAGAACATTAAACAGATGTACTTTTAAAATTATATTATGAATTAGAGTTTTCATGCTATTTAAACCTGTAGTTTTATTGTTATTGCTTATTTTTGAGAATATGTTTCAAATCAATTGTTAAGTCTATCTTTTTTTTTTCTTACAAAAGGACAGCACAATTTTATTATAATTCTTGCTATTAATTTTTTGGACCTTTCCATTAAATGATATTATATTTTTAATTGTCTTTAAACAAAATGTGACAGTAATTTGATAATTTCTGTTAACGAATGTTCTAATTTTGATATATGTACTTCATTGCATATTTGTATCTTTTCTTTGCATATTTGTATCTTTTCTTCTGTTTATTTATTTATATTATTTTTTTATTTTATTTTTGCTTAATAATAAGCAAAATGTGAAAAATTATATGCAATTATAATTATTTTTGATTAGTTGGAGAAGAACGATATTGAATAGGATAAGAAATACTTTCATTTGTATTTCTAAATTTCTTTGTGTAATGCAGAGTTTCCTAAAGTTTGTCTTATGATTTTGTTTTAAATGGGGAAAAATTCTTTTGTGGCTCTTTAACCATTAGAAAAAATTTTGCCACAATCCCATATTTGGAAAATTAAAAAAGAATTGAGTATTAATTAATACTAACTGGAGATAATAAAATTAAAAGTCATTTTAAATCAGAACTCCTTTTCTTATGAATATAAAACAGTAAATAATGAATTTTTTTATGAATATCAAACAGTAGAAAATTCTGCAAGAGATTAGAAATTTCAGTTAACCAATGTTTTAATTTTGAGATATGTGCTTCACTGCTTATTTGTATCTTTCTTTTTTATTGATTCATTTATATTATTTATTTATCTATAATTTTTTCAGCTTATTACTAAGCAAAATGTGAAGAACTCTACCTAGAGTTTCATTTGAAGTTTAAAAAACTTGAAATAAAGCAATAATTAAATATTATTGATAGTTTTATAATTATAATTTCAGTTGAGACATTAATTTTTTAAATGCTTAGTAAAAATAGAATTTTTATTTCTATTACTATTGTTTTGCTTTAATTTTTTTTATTGATACGAAATAATTTCTTATATGGAAAAAGCATTATTATAATTGTTTTATCGATATGTAAATACTTGAGGAGAAACCAGATATTTAGGATTAAAGAAATAGTATTAAGGAAATTAGTAAGTTTAATTACAGTTTTGTGAGCATTTTTACATTTATTATTTAAAAAAATAAACTTGTGGCTGTAATAAATAGTCATGGAATTAAAATTATTTATTTTATTATAGTATTATTTTGCCATCTTAGAAATTGTAACTACAATCCTTAATCAGAGTAAACTTTTTTTTAAAAAAATTCAACTGGAGTATATAAATATATATTTAAAATTATTGAGTTACATTGTTTGAGAAGGGGTTTTGTATTCATTTCCGCACTCATGTTTTTCAGGAAAAAATGTTTGCTTGTCCAGCTAAAAAAATGAAATGATAGTTAATGGTTAATAAAGAATTGAATGACTAATTTTATGATTAAATTTTAATTTTTTAAAATCATTTTGTTTTTGTTATTTTGTCAACAAATTTTAAGAATCTATAAGGTACTAAAAAAGTTCAGCAGCCCAATATTGTGGAATTATTTAGGAGCTATGCCTACGGCTGAAGAAACTGATATAGGATAATAATGGAAATGGTTTGAAAAAAGGCTGCTTCTTATCTAAGCAACTAATTATGTTGATTTAATATCTGTAAAGTTAATGTGAATGGACCTAACCTTTTAGTAATTAATCAAACTTGAAGCCTAAAGAATATTTTAAGCACAAAATTTTTTTTAAAAAAATTCTATTTATGAACTATCTGTATTTAAGCATGAAAAAGGAGAAAAGGTTAATTTAATTTCTTAGAACAGAGATACCTAACCTGTAATGCGAGGAATAATGGAAAACTTAAAATATAAGGAATTAAAATGAGAAAAAGGTTAGAACATTTTGCTTACCCAAATTGAGAAATCTGAAAGATTGTTCGGTATCAGTAATTGTACAGTAATAAGAATTCAGTTTTAGAGAATAAAATATTTTGTATTTTTCAAAAAATGCTTGTTTCTTGTATTATTAATAACAAATCTCACAATAAGTTAGATACAGCTCCAAAATGAGATTTTTTCATTCATTCCAACCTAATTGTATAAAAATGTTATTTAATAAAATAAAGAATTTATTGAAATTACCTTTCATTTTAGTAGTTGTTTATCTTGATGAGTAACTGTTAGCCTTTATCGTAAATTGAAATGAAATTATTCCAATATGAAATTAATATGAAATTATTCCAATGCTATTTTCACTTGTTACAATGTGAAAAAAACTTTTATTTAAAAAATGGAGTGATATGCAAAATCAAAACTGTTACTGATGCATTCAGTGCAGTCTTATAAGTGTTATTAATTTGAACCTTCTATTTAAGCTAACTTATGTCCTTAATAATGATAAAAATTTCTTTGTATGACGGGAGGGTATGACATTAGGGGAGGGGGTACGAAAAGAGGCTAATCAAGCACTACATGAGGAAATAAATATTGAGAATTGGTAACTGAAAGTATTGATATTTAAGACAGTATTAATATTCATCACAGTACAAAATATGATGCATTAAATTAGCAACTCTTTTCACTTTGGGTATTAATATAATCACATTAAAGCTTAAAATTGAATTTCAATAGCAAAATGATTTGAAAAGATTCTAAAAAGCTATAAATTTGAATAGATAATATGCTCTTACAGTAATTTTAATATATTAAGCATTTTTTTTATTGACTACTACTGCTATCAGGGGGAGGGGATTTATCTTTTTGATCAAAGTAATATGTATGGATTTAAGTAATTTTTCCTATCAAAATTTTGTTTAGAAATAAATAAAATTTCTTTCAAATGTATTTATTTCATCCTTGTATTTTACAAACTTTTTATTGTTCAGTTGCTTCGGTGAAATTCTTGCTGAAAAAATAAAATGTGAATTAATTTTTTTAAATATATATATATTATATATTTAAAAAAGATTATATATATATATATATATGTATTTATTTATTACTAATTAGTATAAAGTTAAAAGGAAAAACAGAATCAAAATTAAACCAAATTTTTTTGGTTTAATTGATTCTGTTTTTCCTTTTAACTTGGTATTTATTACTAATTAGCCTAGAGTCATCTGTGTTTTAGTAGTAGCTGTATTTGCGCTCTCTAAATACAATGGTGCTTTTTGTGTTTTTTAATTTTTGCAGTTTCTCAGTTTGATTTCTAAATAATTTTTAAGTTTTGATTCCAAAATAATTTTAATTTTAGATTGTTTCAGAAATATGTTTTAATTTCATAATGCTTATATTTTTGACTACTTATATATATAATGCCTTTTGACCCAAAGACTGATTCAAGAGTTAAAGACTTTAAAGAGGCCAAAGTATAAATGGTGTAAATACGTATTACTGCATACTTCACGATTTGAAGATATAAAAATAATATGAGTAACTGTTGCAAGAAATGTATATATTAATTACTTTTAGTTAATTTCAAAACAAAAATAACTGATAGAAAAATATAGAGATCAAACGTATTTTTTGAAAAATGCATGCTTCTTTGGTAATATTTTTGAAAAACAAAAAATTTCTTACATTTTTTTTTTTTTTTTGTAAATCTCTTTTTTATGTGAAATCTAACATTTATCCAATTTGAAATCCTTATGTCAGTTATATCCCTTAGTACAGATGATGCCTTAATTATTTTAAGGCATCATCTGTATTAGAGCTACAAAATTTTATGTTTATAAAAATATTTATTTCTAAGAAATTCTAAAAATATGAGATGACTGAAGCTTTTTGTTCATTTAGTTTCTTTGTAAAGCTCTGAACTAGCACTATGAGTTCATTTCTAATGTCTGGGATTGTGTATCATCTTGTTTTAGTCCCTCAAATCAAAATTTTAACTTGTATTTTATAACCCGTTAAAACGGTAGCTTTTTCTTTGAGATAGCATTTAACATTTTTATTAATAAAGTTAAAAGACTTTAACTTTGTTTAGCTTTATTAATGGTATAAACTTAAAGTTTATGTCACCAATTTTGAAATGTATCATATAGTGTGGCATTTATAATTTTGTATTCTGTAAATGATTGTAATTTGTTTTGTGTGAAGTTTTATTCATTTCGTTTGGTTGATAATAAATACAGTACATTTTATAAAGATTTGATTTTATACTCTCTTTTTGCTTACTCTTTCTGTTACTCTAAAAAGTGTTTGAGACTTTATAATTTTAATTATGCTGTATTTTAATTAACAATTTTCTTATTTTATTTGCGAGTGTTTTTAAAGGTGTCTTTTAGATTTCGTTATTTATTATATGAGCAATAAAATTATGTGCAAGATAATTTTACTTTCTACAACAAAAAAGTCTATTTCCCCCCCCCCCCCCCAAAAAAAAAATCCCTACAGCTTTTAGCAGTTGTACTATTAATTTTGCAAAATAAAATTAGACAAGAACTTTTTTTTTTCTAAAATTGCTTTATTAAAAAAAAAAAAAAATGAGATTTGAAAAAAAGAGATAGTGCACCAATCACTTCCCATTTTTAATTGTTTTATGTATTATTCTTTTTTAATCATAGATATTATATTAAGTAAATGCACATATTACTTCTGTTAGATAATTTTTGGTTAGCAATTTTTTTTTTAGGTTTTTAATTGCCCAGGTACTGCATTTGAAACTTGAAAAGTAAATTAATGAGCTTATTACTTTGGATTACATATGTTTGATTTTGAATTAAAATATTGTATTTTAGATCATTCCTCATGGAGATAGTGGGTGAGAAAGAAGTTTTGGAATTTAGGAGTTATTAAAATTTCATCTTATCATGGGTAATAGGATAACATGTTGTTCTTCAGACAGTCCTACTATCAACAGAAAATTTGGGTCTATATATCTAGATCCAGACTTATCATGTCCTTATCCAAATGAGAGTATTTCTAATCTTCAGCATATTAGTGAAAGAGAACCAGAAGGTGAGTGTTATAGCCTTTTTTTAATACCATTTAATAATTTGTCGCATGTAAATTATTTTTCAATAAAATTTCTTTAACATTTCATTTTATATTATAACAGCTATGAAAAATTGAGGAACTATTTGTTTTTCTGTCCATTTATTAGTTAAGTTGTATCCATTTTGCACTGGATAAGGCATAGGGTCATTAAATACTTGTAATTTGATAGTATTTTGATGAATCATTATAATGAGGGTTTTATATACAGTTTTTAATTTTCCTTGTCAATTTTTTAACATGCAAAAACATTTAACTATATTTTTACTTTTAGAAATAATTTAATAATTATGTGTTAGTTACCAATTTAAAAATTAGTTATAAACAATTAAAACACATTAAACAAACACATTAAAAGTTTTTAAATATATTTTGATCAGTAGAGATAATGTTAAGCATTATCTCTACTGATGATAAATGTGTATGTGTTTGTGTGTGTATATATGTTGAGACTCTACAGACCAGATCATTTGACCTGGAGCTATCGAACATAGCACATATATACTTTGGTGGTTGTAAATATGCACCTTTTGTGTTTTCTTTTTCTTTTTTCTTTTTTTTTTAAATTTCAAGTATAGGTTGTATGAACTCAAAATTAAGTGAGATTTTAGTATTTTTCCATAATAACTTCCAAACTATTGCACAAAAATGATTTTTACATCATTTTAAAGTTTAAAAAATTATCTTCAGTAATGCTAATTAAGTTGCCATAATTTTTTTCTCTGGATTTACTTAACTTTTAAAGAGACTTTTAAGTATCTTTAACCACAGTATTTTCATTGTTAAAAATAATCCAAATCATTTTTGTTATTACTATCAATACTTCTATTTCTTTCCTCTGTTTTGATGCCCAATGTATATATGATATATTTTTTTTACTTCTTCATATTGAATAGGTTTCTGTTTAAAGTAGGCTTTAAAAAAAAGTTTTTTTTTTAAATTGTTGTGGCTATTGCAGCTAACTTTTAATTTCAGAATTGAACAACAATGAACATTTTTTAAAGTTTGCTCATTTTTAAATACCTTTATACTCTCTTTTCTTTTAACTTGACATTTCTCTTCCATGCGATAGCGTACTAAATTTTTTATTAAATAATCCACTGATATATTATGTAAATCATGAAATATATTCCCTCTTATGTACAATTTTTTAATATGGAATGATTCTTCTTTCTGTACTTATGTATGTATTCTACTTTCTGTACTTATTTTTATGAAAATACTTTTCAACTTAGCAAATATGTTATTAAAATTTAATCGAATCCTGTTTAAAAACAAACTAAAAATTTTAGGTAGAATGACAGAATATTAAGGAAGCATATAGTATAATGAACTTAACCATATAAGGCTAAATAGTTTGAGCTTCATGTCTATAAAAATTTGAAAATACTTTGTTAAAAAAACCATTAAGACTGAGTACAATAAAGATGTACAAAAGATTCAGTTAAAATTTTATGCAACTGGTAATCCTGGTGAACCAATTGGTTATTAAAGGTGGCTCATAGGTATTTATATATATTAATGTAACAAATTTTTATCATATCCTGGTAAAAAAAAATAAGAACAGTAGGCTTTAGTAATGTTGTATTATTTAATATTTTACTAGTGCACTGTAAGTTATATTGACAAACTAAGAGTTATTTTTTCAAATTGCTTTATGTGCTTGTCTTATAAAAAAATCTATATAATCTTAATGTTATAATTTTGACTGCAATTATGTCAACTTACATTGGTTTTGATAAGTTCTTTTAAGTGTGAAATTCCCCAAGAAATGGCAGCAGATTGAGCACAAAATTAGAGAATTTTAGCGAGAATTGTAGCATGTAGCAATTTAACTGTTTAGTTTGTGTGTGCATTGCTAGCTGGATGATGTCTGCCCTAATGTCTCTTGCAGCTTGATGTTTGCTCTATTGTGTCCTCATTTTTTTTTTATTTGTTTGATATAAGTTTTTGAAATGTATCTTTTAGCTTTGAATTTATTATTTTTATTTACTTATTGATTTAGAAATGGGAATTATAGTTCAGACTAGAATTCATATTGTGTCCCATCATTGTCAATCGAATTCTTCATCACATAAGAATAATTGCTTTGATAAAAAGAGGAAGAAAAAAATCTGTATTTTATTAAATGTTTCTCCAAGTTTACTAAATAAAATCCAGCCTTCAGAGAAGTAACTGTTTCTGTATGCAAATGCATGAACTTTTAACCCAATTAGTACATAATTTTAATTTTACTGATGTGAGAAATAATGCAAAATGTCACTATAAAGAAAACAATTTATAGCTGACCAGAAATTTCGGAAAGCAATGATTTTTGACACTGTTGATTGACAAACCATTTAACAGCTTTCAGAAATTACTGTAAGCAAGGAGAAAAACTAAATTTGTGATTAAATGGGCATTGAAAAATATCAAATTGAAGAGCTGTTATTATTTGTAACAGATTTAAAAGAAAATAGCAGGAGAGGAAGATATTAAAGTGTGTAACAGCATAGATATTGCTATTTCTAAAAATATTTCAACATATTTTGCTTCTTAAATGAGCTTACAACAATTGCAAGAACATGCAGGTGATATGGAGTTGCACATCAACCAATCTGCAGCTCGTGCTTCAGCATTATTTCATAATCTTAACTGTGGAAAAAAGTTGAAAATATTTAAATAATTATTGACAGAAATAAAGTTTAAAGAGAGAGATGGGAATTCAAGTGTAACCTTCATAAACAAGTATAAGGTAAAGGATTAATTGTTCCAGATATTTACTTTGATGGTCAGAAATATAAATCTGCTCTGATGGAAAAGATGCAAGATTATCATCTCTACCACCATTACAAACTTGAAGAACTCATTTCAGTTTTTCAAGAACCTGTTAACTTTTATTTTTATTACTTTGTTTTACAACTTTCTGGATTGGCATAGAATATCAAAATTGCATTTTTAGATTTCTTCACCAAACAAAACATTGACTAATCTAAACTTGTAGCAGTTTAGTACATTTGTCTGCTATTAGTACAGAACATAGTGTAGGGTCCCCACAGGCATTGAAAAGGCCCTAAATATCAAAATCCTTTTACTGGCTCCTAAAAAGGCTATAATTTTCATTTCAGGTCCCATAAAAAAATACTTTTTATTATTTTTTTCTGAGGCATTAATTTCCTCCTACTTAATCAAGCTATTTTATTCCCAACACAAAAAGTTATGAAAGTTAATATTTATTTAGTACAAATTCAAAAAATTTGGGGCAAAATTTGAATTTTACAGTGACTGCTGAATATGCAGGAAATAATGAATTTGATAATAAATAAAGCTATCAGAGAGATCATTTATCATGTTCTGGGATGGGCATTTGGAGGTCTTGATGAGGCATAGCGAGTATTGAAATGAATGTTTATTGGCTTGTAAGAAAGAAGAATGGTTTTGGCATCACTGAAATGATGGGTGTTCATCAAATCATGCTTAAACCTGTACATGTTAGAATGAAGCATCAAATTTTGCTGATTGCAAATTTCTTTCTGCACTGTGGTTTAAAGTTCAGATAAAACTAAAGAAAATAGGCACATTTTTCACAGCTTCTGCCAAGCTATTTATTCCAGATATTAACTAAAGAATACAGTGAGATTTGCTATATTTGGAAATTTATTACCTTTGAAAGATTACAATTCTTCCTTTGTACCATATTCATTAGCCAATAAATGTATAATATATTTTTATATAATACTTCATCTTAAAAGTTCTCAGCTTCCAATTTTTTAGTTTTGAAACTTTTTTTTTCAAAATTACGAATAAGATTCATCCCCTTCCTTGTGATAAATTACCAGGTGTATCATTAAGATTCACCATTTTTATCCGTCTTTAAGCAAAGGCTTGCAATATGTATATTTCATTTGCTTTGAAATGGCTCTATTTTAAAGAGTATAAAATAAACAGCTGGCTATATTAGTGAGATTCTGGAACTCAAATGCCCTAAAGATTGAAAAAAGGTATTTTATCTCAATTTTTATGGATCATTCTATAGCAGAAGACACTTTAAAATTGTTTGTCATAAATAAATAGATCTGAGAAAGGTAATACTAATTCCAATGGATGGGCCTGCATTTGACTGGAAATTCTTCCACATGATCCAGGAACATATCAGAGACGAATTCCATATTGAGTTGTTAAATATAGGCATTGTGATTTGCATATTTTAAATAATGTATTTAAAATAAGGAATATAACAACTGAATGGAATTTAGATTGTCCATTTGCATCTTGTTATTTATTATTTAAAACATTCTCTATCACATAAAGAAAACTATATTAAAATTTGTTCCAAAAAAAAAAAGAAAAGCAAAACAAATTTACTTCAAATATAACTGAATATTTTTCAATTTTGACCAAATATGATTGAAAAATTGGCCAATAGCTGAAAGAACATTTTGGAATATATGAAAAATTATGTCCAGAGTGTTGAAAAGGGGAAGTTACCAAAACCGGTTGCAAATCGTGTTCTATAGCATTACAGTCTGTTAGAAATAATTTTATATCTGCTAAAATAAATTTTTTTAGCCAAAATGATAGTGCTGTTTTTAATTCTTTATCACTTTAGTGAACCTGTTGTGCCATTATTTGCTGTAGATTTAAAATATCAAAAATTGGAACATTTAATGTTGTGTGTGGGGGGGGGGGGGAAGTCCGCAAACATTATGAATAGCATTTATAAATTATCAAAATTTAATTACAAATAAATTATTAAATTACTATGTTCTTGCCGTTTCTATGATAAACCTTAGATTCACTGGTGACAAGATTTCAAAGCACTTAATATTTCTGAAAAAGATATTTTTTTAATTTAAAATCGCAAAGCAAAACATTTATTTAAAAAATGCTAAGAAATATTTTAAGAAGAATCGCCAATTTCAGAATTTTTAGATGCCTATGTTGGATTGATCTAAGAAAATTGACTTCTGATATCTATGACTGTTATAACGAATTAAAAAATGTATTGTCTCCTTCAGAAAAATTATAGTGTGTTAAAAATAGATGTAATTATGTACTAATTGGGTTTAATTCTTTACTAAGTAAATTTGCAACAGAAACATTAATATTGACATTTTTTAGTATTAGTATTTTTTTTTTGTGTTAGTATTTAGGAAAAATTACTAACTCAAATTATGGAAAATAATACATTTAATAATACAATTTAATTAAATTAATAATACAATTTAATATTTTCTCATGGGCAAGCTGCAAAAGAAAGAGGTTTCTCTTATCATAAATAAGTTGAAATATATATAAATAACGCAGTGAAATATAATCGATTTTTTGAAATATTTTGAAAATATAAATTGCAGAGAAATCCCAAAGAAGGCTGTTTGCAAAAGGTGCTAGACAAAAAATATTTGATTTACCTTGAAAATCAAAAGACATTGAACGAAAAAGAAATTCAACTCTAAGAAAGCGAAATGCTTTTTTTGATGTTTTAAATGAACAAAAAATATGAAAATATGATTATAAAGTCCATTAATCCAGTTGAATCCAGTTGAAAAATCAGAATTTTTTTTGAAAAATTAACTTAGAAAACCTAGTTGACAAATGATATAAAACATTTATTAATCTAAAAGTTTTTGCCCTTCAGCAAAAGAGAAAAAATCAGAATTAGAAAGTATTGAAAAAAGGTTAAATACAATGCATAAAGAGTTCAAAGAACATTAATTTTGTATGATGTTTTCTGTGCCTAGTGCATTTCTGTATATTCAATTATAAAAATTTTATGAATCCTGAATTTTTTGCTCTTCATGTTGATATGAAAACATAAATGATGTTCATTATTTTGAAAAATTATTCATAATCAATAAATTTTCGAAATATTAAATTGTATATTTTTCTATATAATTTGTTTATTAATTTCTTTGATTATTTATCAAAGCAAACTCCATGTGGTATTATAATTTAGATGGAAATTTCATGTTCAAATATTTTTGTAACAAATTTGTTAAATTAATTGTTATTAGAGCATCAAATTATTAAATTCTAGATTGCTTTAAAATAAAGAGTTGTAACTTTAATAAACTCGTAAAAAGACCCTTAAATTTTTATGCAGGGAAAGAGTGGGAACCCTGTAGTGTTAATACAAGTTTTACGTCTCAAAACGGAGATTGCCAGGCCTTTCAATGGATGATTTGGGAAATTCATTCTAATGAAATCTCACTAATAAAATTGATAGAACCTTTAAATGGACCAACAACTGATCCTTGAGGATTCTCTGGATCTGGTGACAAAATATTAAGTATCTGCTAGCATTTGTAAATTAATGAAACTTTCCGACTTCTGAAAAAACATCAACAATAATTGTAGTATGGGCCAAAAGTACCTGTGAGATATTGATGTTGCTGTTTCTTCATGTCTCTGTTCCAAACTTAGCTAATATAAGTCTTAGAAAGTTGTTGCATTCTAGATGACTTGCAGCTGCCAATTGACTGTTTTGATTTTACGCTAGCACAAAAGAACCATCTAAAAATTTAAAAAGATTGCTAGGTTCATAATAAAAAATTATGCATTCATCAGGGTTGCCACGCCACCGGGAAAACACAAAATTTAAAAATCGACAAAAAAAAAAAAAGTTTTTTAGTTATTTTTTTCTCGTCTAGAAAATGCCGTTCTCAAACGATATCATGAATAAAAGATATTTGTCACAGCTTCTGAAAACGAAACAAAATACCATTCGCGATTGTGTAATGCGGAAACTGGCCAATTTTCTACTTTCTGCCCCCCTTTTTTTTCTTCTTCTTTATAGATCAGTTTTGATTTGCGAGACAGTTGTTCTTTTTCCATTAGATTCCCGAATTGTAACTAATGAGCATGCGCGAGACTTTTGTAATTGTGTGAAAGATCAGAATACTTCAGATTCAATCTGCAGAAGCAGCGCGGTGGTGTTAAGTCACCGATATTTGAGTTTTTTTAATAGTTTGTTTATTATTTGAGAAACTAAGCATATTCAAAATATTTTAGAGAATTTATTTAAAATAATGAGCAGCTCAAAATCCGTATTTAATGCGAATTGGACGGATATAAAAATCCTGACTTTGCTGAATGGGTTCGAGAAGTTCTGCAAAATTCATTTGTGCATGCTTCTCGCTTTGTAAAAAGCTAGTAAGCCTAAAGTAATATGGAAAGACAGGCACTTATTAGTTATGCCAACAGAGGAAAATATACAAGACTTCATGCTAGTTCAAAACAGTCATCATTGATGTTAGCATTTAAAAGGAATACAGAAGAAGATGACACATCAGATCCGAAGAAGTCAAATTTAATGTCCGAAAATAAGGCGATTTAGAAATTTTTTTAAATTTAGGAATAATAATTTATTAGATGCAATCAAACTGTAATGAAAGCTTCATTCATCTACACTGAAATATCTCATGATATCTAAGCAATAACTGAAACAGATTATGGATATTACCATTTAGTGAGAAGATGTCTTTGTACAGAAAGCATACTTATTGCTAAGCCTTCTAAACGATCACATATTTGGCAACTAGGTATGCTTGCTACAATGACTAGAAGATCACAATAAACATTTTATTCATAAGTTTTGAATTATCAAAAATTTATATCTGTGCTTAAGATTAATATATACCTAATAAACTGGCAACAAAGTGAAATAACAGAGTCACCCTTGACATGAAATTTAAATCTGAAGATTTGTGTGCTCATATAGAGGAAGGTTTGCCTTTTCTACTTATTTGAGTCTTCTGCCATACCTAGGCAGTGGAAAAGTGTATGAAAACATTCATTGAGACTTCTGATGTGTGGAAGTTCTGTTTGAGAAATCTTTGTCTAAGTATTAATTGTTGGCAGGACATCATGCCATTTTTTGAGACTAAAGCAGATCACAAGCCTAATATATATGATAAGTAGATGCAACTAGTGCATCTAAGTAGGAATGGTGCAGGCAAAACTTAGTATTCGTCCACCTCATTGTGGCACATTTTGAAAGCTTCCGGAAATCAGCAAGGAATTACATATAATAGTTATAAAGGAACTTGGTATTTTATGGCAATATACAGGGTGCGGTAAAAAAACTCGGACAAAGCTATTGCATCATAGAAGTTAACTAATTTCTTTTTGTCTAAGGCTTCAGTTATAAAATATTTTATAATATATCTCTTAGTTTACGTATCGTTGTTTTTTTTTTCCTTCCTTTTTTTTTTTACAATGTTCAGCAAAAGTTCTACTATTTTAGATTTGTTTAAGCAAGGAAAACGACAGTGTGAAATCATTCGTTTGCTTAATGTGCCTCGTCAAACAGTGTCTGATGCAGTCTGTCGTTTCATAGATCTTGGCAATGATGGCCGACGTCCAGGGAGTGGACGAAAATGTGCGGTGAGCACTTTCAATAGCCATAAGGCCATCCAAAAGCGAGTTAAACGAAATCCGAATGTTTCCATGAAAAAGATCGCCTCATGGGAAGAAGTGACATGTCAGTGCGGCGAATAGCAAAAACAGAGCTTGGACTGAAGTTCCAAAAAGTTCTGCTTCTCACTGAAGGAAATAAAACTCGTGCTTCTCTAAAGATACTGCAAACTTTTGAGACGGGCCGCAGATCAGCGATGGGAGAGATTCCTGTTCACTAATAAGCAGCTCTTTCCTTTCGCTAATGAGCAGCTTCTTGTCTGAAGACACTCCAAACACCTCGACTATTGTTGAACATTATTTTTAATAAGGTTATATTAAAAATTATTTGTCTGTGTTTTTCCACCGCATTCTGTAGTTAATGTTAGGAAGTAAGGCGATGTGTCACAAATGGAATTAGAGATCATTACCCCTTAAACTATAATGATAAAATACATTAAAAAAATTGTGGTAAGTAAAATTTTGAATTTGTTTTTGGGAATGGAAACATTCTGAAAAAACTCAGCAACATTGTACTAGCTAACTTTTGACACCTAATGATTTGATCAAATAGGATTTTTTTTTTAAATCAGTTCTTTTTTCTGCCCATTCTAGTGTACAATTAAACTTAGTTTAATTTTATTTTCTATGTATTTTAAAATATCTACTTCCCTTCCCGAGTTTCATCATAATTAAATTCCTTTTGGATGGGTTAAATAATTCCTGAAATGTTATTCTATTTTGTATTTAAAATGTAAAGCATCTCTAGTTTTATCTACTAAAAATGTTAGATGATTAGCTTCATTTTCTGTTTAAATTAAATTTTAGAAAGGGAGAGTAGTAAATAAGTAATTTCAAAATTTTTAAAAGAAATTTCTATGAAAGCTGCAGCTCTATACTTACCCAATTTCTGCTGAAGAATGATTTTTGCATGCTTGACTGTTATTTCTTTAAATTTCTGTTTGAAATGCATTTATAGAATGTATTGTGAAATGCTGAGAATTTTAGGTTTGAGATTTCCATTTTAAATGGAATCTGGAGGTAAACTTTTTTGGGGGTGGGGGGTGGATAAATGATATCCTGAATTGATATTAAATGATTCTTTTCTGTACTCATTTTGTCTGATGTGAAAATTTAAAATACAGTTAGAACAACGAATTAAGAATTGTCTTTGTAGAATGATACTATGTATGAATAAGTAAGATCATTACAAAGAAATTCATCAAAATTTGTTAATAATTCTATCCATGAAAATCAACAAATTCTCAGCTGATTGGTGTTAATATTTTTGGATTAATTATTTCAGTTTTAATTATTGATTTAATATATGAAATGAATCTGTACTTTGAAACCCAACAAAAGAAAATTTGTAGTTTTTGTGATTCAGATATTTGATTCAAGGGATTTAACCTAAACATTAAAATTTTCTTGAATATTTATTTCTGATACTATTATTTGTAAATAATTGCTATAAAGAAAAACCACTTAAATTTACTTACTATTTAACTGTGTGCATAATTTTTTCCAGACTTTGATGCAGATCCATCTACTCATCCAACTGCCGGGCCAATATTTATGCAAAGGTCTAAGAGCGATATGAGATGTAAGAAATTATGTTATCTTGAACTGTTTATTATTTAAAACTATGTGATAATTATGAAATGTTTCTTGAGAATGGTAAATGATTTTAATCAATGAATTCAAGCATACATTACATTTAAAAGAGAATGGATTTCTTATTTCTTTAGTCTATTTCTGATTACATCTGTCTAGTATGCTCAAAATCCCTATCTTTTTGAGGGAAAAAATGTCATATTGATAAAATAAAAATTTATGATTTTTTGATAAAAATATTAAATTTGTTTTGAAATGCATTTGTATATAAGTGAAGTTTTTGAAATCCAGCTGAAGCTGAAAAGTTGACCTTTGTTAAAATATTGCTTCAATTTCAGGTTTTTTATTACATTTGATTTTATTGTCCTATACCAAACTTGTTTCACTTTCATTCTAATTTCTTTTGAAAACATTACAAAATATGGTAAAAAAGTAAAATGTGAAACTATAATGCAATATTATATAGTTTGTTATTCTCTTTTTATAAATTTGAATCAATTTGCAATGTTTGATATTATTTTCTATTCAGTTTAAATGTTACAACTAGCTATTGATAAAAGTAACATGGATTTTTACTTCAGCTAGTTACAAAGTGCTCTCAGGCCATATCAGTCTTTGGCTTGACTAACTTCATTACTTTGAAAAAAACAGTGTATTGTGCAACATTTTTGAGGGTCTTTTTGATGCTTTTAATTTTAAGTTTTTATGGAAAGTTTGTAATGTTTTTTAGGTTTCTTATAAAGCTATAACTTTTGTTACAAATAAATTATTTACGTATAATTTAATCGAAAGGTTACTAAGCATATTCATATTAGCATTGAACATCTGCAGGGTGCTGTAGGTTTCTTTATATATATATATTCTCATCTTCTGATGAGCAACCACTGCTGAAATAAATGATGGTTAAGGAATTAGTATGCTTTCCTCAAGAACTGGCTCAAAATTTGCGTTTAGTATATAAAACTGATATCTAGCTGTCATTTCAGTTAATGGTGACTATATTTTTTATTAAGTGATATATGGTTATTGCTTATAGTCAACTATCACTTTTTAATAGTTATCTTTCAATAATATTTTTTTTTCTCTTATTTCAGTGCATGTGGTTTCTGTACGTTTCGTTTTCTTTGAAGTATTTTTTTAAATGTAATGTTTTGGTATGCAGTGTTGTAATGAAAATTTTATTTCCAATGTGTGATTTTCCTTCATGATATTTAGCTAAAGCCAATCCACTCCTAAGCTTTACATGTTAGTGTGTTATGGAAAATTCAGTGTCCGAAAATTTGCAAAATCAAGGTGTTCAATGTAGTTGGGTGTGCAGTAAAGTAGGCCAACGGGCTTAATAACAAAGAAGTGTTTATTCAACACAGTCACATAAATAACAAAACATAACCAGTGTTCACAAGAACAGCACTTAACTGTAAATAGCAATGCACAAGCAACAAATTGATAGTAAGCTACCATATCAGCAAAAAACATTTAAAAAACTCCATTGAAGAGAGACTTCACACAACTATTCATGCCTCTCCAGTGTCTGGTGTTCTTCATTATTTACTCACTTGATCTCTTTATTAACACAATACTCGACTCACTATTAACACAGTGCTTGGCTCAATATTCGACTTGCTGCTGAGCACACAACTCATTGTTGCCTCAATGTTTCATTGGCTTAAGCTCTGTCTTCCTGGATTTTTGAAGTTTTCATGACGTTTCAAAGGTGTTAGAAAGATTACCATAATTCCTTTTCGAATGGACTGTCACCGAAATTCCTGTAAATTCTTGAATCCTATTTTATTGCCAAGATCAGAGATCATTGATCCTGCATATATCAGAGCTATTTGTTAAACTGCTTTCCTTAACCATGAAACCTACTGCCCTGGGAAGCAACATTACAAATTCAGTATTATTGCAGGCCGCTATATTTATGTGATGTTAAGAAGTATTAATCTTTGATATTTTTGTATCACTAATAATATTAAATTTATTGCAGATTTTCGTGAGAAAAGGAGAAGCCAAAGTAATGTGAGTAGGATGTTTTATTGCTTTTAAGTCTTGTCCTCCAATTATTTACATATTTTGTGTTTGATTGCTTCATCAGTTATAAAAGGATTCCTTACTAGTTGTATTCCTTATAATATTATATAAATTCATTTCAAAGAGGAATATTTTTGAAAATCACTATTGAGGCATAATTTTTTTTTATCTAAAATTTTTAAAAAATTCATCTGATTGGAATGTAGAATCATTGATCTCAAATTTTATAAATTAGATTTTGCAAAATTGTTAATTAGTAGAGGAAGTATATAATGAACTTAGAAGCATTATGATTTTTATTAGTATTAGAAATGTGAAATGTGTATTTAGACTATCTTTTGTTTCATTGTTTCATTTCTGATATAATCTAAATAAGCTTTCTTTCTCAAGAAAGTTTATTTAATTTTAATATTTTTTTGAACATGTAAACGTCATAAGTTTTGTCAAAAATGTTTATATATTTTCTTGACTATTGATTTGAATGAAAAAGATGATATCAGTAAAATGTATGAACTTAGTTCATTTTTAGTTAAATCTGTTTTGGTTTTGATAAATATATTAATTTTAAATTAATACATTTTTACTGTGTATGTAATTGTGTTTAAAATGTTCAGTCCCCTCAAAATAATTCATGCTTAGTTGTAGTTGATTAAAACAGGAAAGAAGGAGGAGGATGACTGAAGTTTTTTAGTTGTATTTTCATTATTTATAAATGATATCAAACCTTTTTTGAAATTTACATTTGATAGTTTAGTTAAAATTTGTGCATGTCAGAATTTATTTTAATCTAGGTATTATATAAAATATTGATTGATGATGAGAGTCACTATATTCTAGTTTGAAAGGCACTGTTTAATGATATTATGTGATCATCTATATTTTTGAGAATTATACTGAGAACTGTTCTTGATGTAAATGAATATTTTAATATATCATTTACTTTATAAGCATAAATTAGAAATCCAGTTATACTTAGAATAGTTTATATCTCAATTTCTATGATAAGTAGTTGAAATATTTTTAATAATATTGCTAAACTAATTATTTTTTTCATTTAATAATATTATAATGTTTAAATTGTGATTAATATATGAAAGTCTACAATATAAATGTTCTTAAGGGTACTGAGTACTTCAGTATTTACCCATTATGTATTGAATACATTTGTGAAATATGATTAAATGATTTAAAGATTTATGGCACTTCACCTACTTGAAGCTTATGTATCATGAGAAAATGCTTCTACTTTTAAATAAAAGTTATATGTTAAAATTGTTGAAAATTGGTCATGCATCCTTAGACATGAATTCATGTATAAATATAATATTAAAATCATTTGACTAAAACTTGTTTTGAAAATTATTTAATGCTTGTTGTCATACCATGCTAAGGATTAGGTGGTTCCATGCTGGAATTAATGAGTTGGGAAAATTCAGAGCCATGGACTTAGAACCAGATAGTTTATTTATTATTTGATTGCTCTGCTAAAATGCTCTTTATGATGAATCCTATTATCTCTCAGATTGTTCATTGTGTTGTCCACTTTTCATACTGATTGTCAATGGTCTGTACTTTTAATTTATTGCTTCATATAAATACAAGTTCTAATGTAATTGTTTTTTGTTAAGAATATTTTTTTCTCTTCAGTTACTGGAAACCAGACCTTTGAAGAAGTCAAGTTCATGCTCGACAATTTTTCTAGATGATAGTACTGTTAGTCAACCTAATTTAAAGAATACCATCAAATGTGTTACTTTAGCAATATATTACCATATTCGGAATCGCACTTCCAATAGAACTCTGGATATTTTTGATGAACGAATTCATCCGTTATCTGTAAGTATTATGCCAGTATGTAACAAAATATTTTGTATTTTTCTAAATGTTTTATATGTATAATAGTTTTGTTTCTGAGTAAAGTTTAACTGTTGTTAACTTAAGGAAATATTCTGAATTATTAAACTGATTTAAAATTATTTAATGTAATCAGATATAATGAGTTTTTGATTTTGTCTATAGGTTAAAAAAAAATCAGTTCTATACCAAATTGCTGATATTCTTTTAAAATGATTTTTTTGTTTTTTTGTTAGAAGGATAAAATACAAGACGACTGTGATCAAAAGGATCCAGATCACCGCACTATATACAGGTTCGTTAGAACATTATTTAATGCAGCTCAGCTCACTGCAGAATGTGCCATAATTACTCTTGTAAGTACTGAAGGAAACAAATATGTGTGTATCTTCTTTTTACCATATTCTCTCATTTGTGCGTGTTACCCAATGATTTATAAAATGTAACATTGAATAAGAAAAATGCTAATTCTACAGTCAAAAATGGTAACTATAGTAGACCGTTTAGGAATGTTGACATTTTTGTATACTCTAAATAATCACAAATACATGGCAAATTTATACACAGTTGCGTTTTTTGCCCCCTGTATATTTTCATTTCTTATATTTTTGAATTCTTACCAGACGTAAATCTGGTAGGAATTTAAAAATATGCCGTAAAAAAAATTTCTGGTAAGAATTGAATATAAAAGTATACTTTTTTATATTATATGTTATGATAAATGTTATAATTCTTGTTATAATTTTGTAACTTGTAACAGTTGAGTAAAAGTTGTTAAAAAATAATTATAAAATGTCATATTTCAGAAATATTTTCTATGTTTGGCTGACTTTAATTTGATAATTATTGGCAGTACATAGTCTTTTTCAAGTTTAAGAAGAAAGCATGTTTTCAGAATGTAAAGTTAATAGTCAAATTTTTGCCTAATTATTTTTTAATAGTCATTTTCATTAAGTTTTAAGTATTTTTTTTAATAGCTTTAACTTTTTACACTCTGACTAAATTTTTGGAGAATAATTACCATCAATTTTTTATATTTTATTTTGAATGAAGTTTTGTACATATAGTTAAGAACTGTTCAGTTGATGTTTAGTGAATTCTATCCTTTTAAATGTCAGTCCTGTTGTAGTTCTTTTGGATTATCAAGATGTTATTCTCAAAATGTTAAAAAACACATTTTGAGCTTGGTCTTCAAGAGATTCGTGCATTGTCTGATAATGGGATAATAATTTGGTTTTGTTCTTTGAATTAATGATATTAGAGACATTTGAAATGTAATGTAATGACAGAATTTGTGCGATGTATGAAGTTGCTATTTCAAAATAATAATAATTCCTAATCGATAAAATGCTGTTTAATTGTGCTTAGGGATTGTAATATCGGACCAAAAGTTCAATACCAGTATTCGGTATTTTTTAGATCTTAATACTGGCAGTAGAAATTTTAGAAAAAGAAAACACACGTGTTCCTTTGTTTTATTTGCCAGTTTTATAAGAGAATGTAAATATCACAAAAAATAATTTGTAACTTATAAATTATGACAGTATATAAAAAATCACAAAAAAGTAAAGGAATATCTTATTTATTTAAATCAGAAAACAGTGTAAATATCACTATTCAGCCTGTAGTACTATTACAAATTTTTGAAATGTGATCTTAAAAAACAGAATGCATCAATTCTACTGTCATTAAGCATGGAATGTAATTTTCTGCAAAAATTGCCAGCTGTTGAAAACGCTCTTTCGGCATCTACGCTAGTTGGTGGTACTATTATCAATGCACGATATACCTTTTCCAAGTATTTCATATAAATTCCTCGTCTTCAAATAAATCGATTTCTCGTCGGATGGTTTTGGATATAGCTGATTTCTGTATTACATTTTGGTTTGTTGAATTTTTTTTATTTATCGCTAATTCTAATTTTTGTTCAAGAGAATTCCTTTTCATTATAAACATTAGTGTCATCATAATCTTCGATAACTGTACCGAATTCTTCTGAATGTGGATAGGTTTGTGGGTAAAAAATTTTAAGAAAATTTACTATAAACTTGATCAGATTTGAATTGGTTAGTCTCTCTCTCTCTCTCTTCATTTCCATTTTAAAAATCATTATAATTATGTTAATACTGTAAGACATTTTCTATTTCGGTATGCCTTTCTTCTGTGCAATTTTTCAATGTAATATATAATTCTTCAGATAGCGATGTGTGCTGTTATTTCAGTGATTGCAACATGAAATTTATTGTTGCATTAGCTGTTAATAAATTAGAATCTCTCCGTCATAATGCCTCAACATCGTTTTATTGGAATAGAGCTGATACAGTTCTGGATATTAAGTCGAATTCACTATCTGAAAAACTAATTTGCTGGTTTATGTCGATTATTGCGTTTTGGATTGGATCGGATCGTTCCATCATTAGCAGGAAACGGTTCCAACGTGTTTTAGATTCTAATATTAGCATATATTGTTTTATTTTCAGTTAGTATATATTTTTGTAATATGGCACTTTTTGTAGGGGAATGTTTAAATATCTTGACAGTTTATCAAACTTTATAAATTATAGGAAGCAATTCTTGATGGGTTAATATTTCAACCTCATTAGCAGTATCTTCTTCAACAATTACATTGTCATTATCTTCATTGTCAATATCACTCTTATTCTTTTCAAAGTCGGAATCCGAAGTTTCTATATCCACAGTATTTGGATTCTTCTGTTCTTTATTATTTTTTTGGTATAATATATCTATTACTCCTAATTGAATTCAATGAATATAGCACAATTGCTGATATGCACCTATCAACTTTCTAAATTTTTTCATGATTGTTCCCCATCAGTCGTTATGGATACAATATCTTCTTTCAGGAATACTCCATGTTTCTCTTATTTAGATTTAAGCACTTCCACACATTTATCGGCTGGCATACTTCCCGAAACATGTGCAAGTCCTATATTCCAATTTTTTTTTCTTCTGAATGAATATTTATATTTAAATAGCGTCTATTTCTTACACTTGTCCATTCATCGAATGTAAGACTAAATTTTTCACCATTTACTTTTAATTGTATTAGCTCGTGTCTCAAAGAATTGCGAACACCGTTTCTGTAGTTTATAGCAGTTCTTATAGTATTAATCGATGTTGGTAGATTTTTAAAAACTCTGGTGGATAGTGATTTTCTTAATTCAGTAGAAGTGCAAAACACTCGAAATAACAAACCACATAATACTGTCATTTTACTTATAATTTCATCCAAATTGTCTTTTTTTTTTTTTTTTCAAAATATAAAATTCCTGATAGCTTGGGCTTAGAAACTGTGTTTAAATTTATATCTTCATTGCAATTAGATTCTTTCTTCTTTAACAAATTTGTATCATGTTTCGTTTTTAAATGTGTATGGAGTCTGCTTGTACTTCCTCCATTCACTTTAATAACTCTTGAATATTCTTTACATTGTGCCACCATATTCTTGTCATCTTATAAATAATGAAACCATACTGAAGTATTATCAATTGATTTTTTATGTTATATATATATATATATAATAAATCTGAAAAATATTTTGAACCCTAAAATATGATATGCAAATACAGTGTGAATAACAAACTCACCAATTAAAAAAATACCGAATTATTATGTTTTTTCTTCACAACTACAACCTTGTTTTCACAGATACGAATATCAGTCTACGAATCCTGCGCGTGTACAGTATCGTTCGGAGCTGTAATAAGATAGTTTTGACCCCCCCCCCTCCTTGGATGATTCACATACTAAATGATAAATACTACTATTATTTTATCACTTCTCTTGTACGATGCAACTTTGTATTCACAGGCTAATTAATTTCGTCCGTTAGGGAGACATAAAAACAAAAACGTATACTATTTTGCTATGATGGCGATTCCTGAGCATATAGTGGAGATGATTTTAAAAATATCTAGTAAATACCGAAAGAACGGTATTTAAACTTGTGAATACTTCTATTACAAAATTGTACAAATGGCTCAAAATACCGGTATTCGGTATAGCAATAACTAATTGTGTGGTCAATGACTATGTTTCTGATCCTTAACGAACTAAACATTCGTCTGACAGATTACCGATTCCTGTCAATCAAGATGTTCCTGCTGCGCTTACTCACAATGTGACTTGTAAAATTTCTATCTTTTTAATGGATAGATTATAATACTTCTTGAATTATGTTAATTTGTTTCAGATAAAATAATCATAGATGATGCTTGTTTTTCAATTCGTACTCTAGAAGTCGAATGATTAGTTACAGATTGATTTTAGTAGTTATCTAGGATTAAATCTCATTTTATTGATTGAAGCTGCACTTAAATTGAGAAACATGATATATTGTCAATTCTTATGGTATGCTAAAAAAATGAAAATTCGTTTTTTTTTTCTGTTTATTTTTAGACGAATTATTAATAGATGATTATATTTTCTTCCACAAAAATTTTTTAATTTGAAGTTTAGTATTTGTAAGTATTCTGGCCAAAATTTAGGATTTGTAAAAAATAACAAGAAAGCAATTTCAAAAACATTTTTCTTTAACATACTGCATGAAAAATATGCATCAGATTCCTATGCAAACTTTTACTGAAAATCCATTTGGTGAGTATATGGTGAAAAGTTCAAAAGCTCAGTAAACCATAATGAAGCTTTATTCTGCACTGAGACATAGGTAGTAAACACACAGCCAAAATATGTACAAAAACAACACTTTTAGGAATTAACTCTACACAGTCATCGGATCGTTTTTAAGTAACCGCAACGGCATAAAGCGCTGAAAGAAAACTTGCTGGAGATAAACATTCCAATGTGATAATTTGCTGGACTGTTTCTGCTTTTTTGATCCTTCTAGCCTTGGATCTATTTCTTAGATTTGTATAGTTCACATGACAGGGCTTAAGAAGCTTTTAGAATACCGTATCTTTACTCCTAATTGAGATAACGCCGAAATTGTAGTAGTTCCGGGATTATTTTTTTTTTTCTTGTCTTCAAGACCAGAGAATCATTACCTGGTATCCATTCAGTAGCCTTTAAAATATCTGTAAAGCTCTTCCTTGCCTTGAAACTGTACAGACAGACAAAATTAGATTTGTAACAATACTGTGGAATTCTGCATGCTCTTGATAAATTTTCTATAATTATAATACATTAATTTGAAGTTTTATATATTACAATATTTACACTTTAGTGTGGTTGTATATATAAAATTGCATAGATTCGTGTGTATATACATTTGTCTTTTTTTTTCAGGTTTATTTGGAAAGGCTTTTAACTTATGCTGAAATAGATATTGTTCCTAGTACATGGAAACGGATAGTTCTAGGTGCAATACTTTTGGCTTCAAAAGTTTGGGATGACCAAGCAGTTTGGAATGTAGACTACTGTCAGATTCTTAAAGATATTTCAGTTGAGGACATGTAAGTTATTGTTATGTCGTATAAATTTATAAAGATTTTATTTTCCTGTTGTAGTTTTTTCAGTGAAACATTTATAGTATTGGATTTTAATCCATTTATTATTCTTGTCATTATAATTTAGATTGTTCATTGCATAAACACATTTTTACCAATGAATAATTTACATGCACTTTAAAAAGGTTTATTCGGTTTACTATAAAAAAAACCCTTAAAGGTACTGTTTTCAAATGTAAACTGTACTTACATTTGAAAATAGTAACTGTTGGATGGATAACTGCTTAAAATATCTCATTGACAAAACATTTTCCCTACCCCTTCAAATTATATCATTCTATATCATATTTAAAGAACATCATCAAACATTAATAATAATAGAATTGATTTTCAGATATTTTAGTATCTTTCACTATCAGTAAAGAAAATAACTTGGGACTTTTATATAACATTGGTTATTCCGTTGATTATCAAATTTCCATTTCATTGTAATTTCTAAACATGAATAAGTTGTTTTAAGAAAATATACCGCATGAAAAATAGAAGAGGGTTGCCTTGGCACTGAAAAATTCGGAAAACACAGGGAATTTAAAAATCCTCTGCCAAATCGGGAATATGCTGGGAATTTTGAAATTTTCCTTAAAATCCGAGAAAATACTGGGAATTTAAATCCCCCCCCCTCCCCAGATCTCTTTAAACGTTGCAAGAATAAAAGATTGTCACCATAGCTCTAAAAATCCAATAATGCCTTTCACGCCTGTCGAATTGCGGAAGCACACCAATTTTCTTCTACATAGATGAGTCCAATTTCCATGACTGACAGAAAAAAAAAAATGCAAATATTGAAATAGTGATTACAGCTATTTAAATATTAGTGGAGCTACTGAAACCGGACCCTCCCTCCCCCGCACTTTTTAATAGAGTGTTTTATATTTATTAGGAATACGACTATATACATAGGAGGGCTGACCTAAAAAAAGTTTACAAATAGCAGCATTTGGAAAGTAGAAATTGTGAATGGGAATATTGCTACCCAGAGTGGAGACAGATGGCCCTAGTTGTCTTAGACCGGTCGTTTGAGCAGAGAGTGTTAATACTGAGACCTGAAACAGCGACAATAATGGCAAGACGTCTAGAGAAGTGGTCTCGCACAGAGGTACGAGCCGTGATACGATTTCTATGGGCCAAGAATGTGTCCCCATCGAAAATTCATAGATAAATCGCATTTTCTCACACTTCGAGTAAAAGGATAAAAATTTCTAACACTCACACATATTTTTCAAAGATGCCTAAGATTCCTTTCTCTATGTCTAAACATATCAAAGAAAGCCAAATTAGATTCTCTTAGTAAAATCATTGACGGGGAAAATTGTCTCTTTGCTCATTTACCTCGATGTAAACAGGTGTTTTTATTATCGTCTCTCCTTTTTACAAATTATGACTTCGGGTAAAATAAATTGATTCTAATTTCAAAAGTTTCTTCTTTTTGTCAATGCATCTGAAAACTATATATATAAATTTCAAACTGTATCAAAATTTTACTATTTTAAAAGCTATATCTTGTTGACATCCTCGTTTATTGAAAAGCAGTGCAATAATATGTGAAAAGCGAATGTTCAATTTGCTTCAACTTCTTTATTCCAAAGCGTAACTTTCCTTTGTATGTTCAGAACATGCAAAAATTCAATTTGAAATTTTCCTGAAGAAACTAAAAATTAAGAAAGTAGTTATAAAGAACAGCTTAATTCATTTAATGAAAAAAAAAACATTAAGTAATTTCTATTCTAATATTTTGAAGTCCAAAGAATTTCCTGTTTGGGGAGAAGTCGTGAAAATAATTCTTGTATCCTCATATGGTAGTATGGCTGTGGAAAGTGGATTTATTGTCATAAAGGATATGCTGTAAACTTCTTTGGAGGTGTCTGAAATGTTCCGATCTCAGGAGATTTGCTACAGTATACAAAATTAACGCATGTGAGGTATTATAAAGCGTTGGAAAAGCAGAAAAAGTTCAGGGGGAAAAAAAAGTAAAACAAATGTAAAAAAACTTTGCATTGTTGCAAAAGAAAAAAAAAAGTGAAGCTGGTGACTGAAAAATTTACGGAAATCGGTACAGTAGTAATAATATATAAATTAAAAAACAACAACTTAATTTTATGTTAAATAATCATTAAATGATTTATATCATAATAGTAAAAATGTTATTTGGTTTTATGTTATCTTAGTTTTGCATGATTTTAAATTATGGATCATGGGGAATGAATATCTTTTGAATTTGTCTTGCTAAATTGTAGGCAATAATAAAGAGAAATTGTTTCTTTTTCCATATGTAAATATAAACATTCATTTCATATACTATTATTTCAGGTAATGTTGATTTGTTGCTTACTTCCATTTCCTTTTTATCATGGATAAAAACTTGGAATGGGGTATTCTTTTATAACTAACATATGAGTGCTAAGAACACGTTTCCTCTTATACTGTTTCCACTGCATGGGCAGTTTTGAGTCTTTCATAGTTGATTTTTTCCAAACAGTAATAGTTGATTCTCAGTGAAAAGTATCTTCTTAGAAATGAATTTCTTCGGTTTTCCTTTGGATTCAGAGCCTATTTATATTGTAACAAGTTGGCCATGTTCCAATATTCTCTTTTTTGAGTGCTTTGTTGCTATTTGATGCACTTCTTACAAAACTGGCATTGTTTCTTATCGTTTACGCAAAATCTTTTGATTCATTTGTTTTTAGTTTTCAACTTAAATTTTAAGTTATTTTCATCGTTCAGAATTGATTCTACACTTTCGAAAACAAGGTAGTAATGCATATCTTATTTTACATGTTATTTGCTAAATTATAACAGATAATTTTCTGTATTTGTTATATATATCCTATTTTGTATGCAATTCTATAAAGTAATGAAAACTAAATATCTATTGCAATGAAGAAAAATTACTTCAGGAGTTTTATTAAGCTCTCTTTTGATGGTACATTTAATTGAACGTTGTCTGCCCCCCCCCCCCCTCCAAAAAAGGGGGGAGTTCAGGAGTTTGGAAAATGATTCAAATTGTCATTTTGAAGAAGTTGTAAAGCTTTTCATAGCTATTAATCTTATGACTTGACATTGCATTCCAAAACAGTTTCTTTTTCTTCATGCCTGTCTTTCTTTATCTAATTGTTTTTAAAAAATAAGATTTCTGGTTCTTCAGATCTCAAAAACATGTGTTTTGGATACATCCCTTTTTGTGGTTTGACATTTCAGAAGTTAGCAGGTAGGCTGTTATTAGAGAAATGAAAAGTTGAATGGTAAATGTGAAAAACCGAATTTACAATGTGACTTCTAGTGCAGATTCATTAATCACTGCATGTGACATCCAACTTGCCAATATTGTCTTTAGTTGTTAGCTGAGTAGATGGCAAACACATGTGTTTATACTCTTAACTTTATAAAATGCTTACAATAGAACTATTATGTATACCTCTGAAGAATAAAGGACATTTTATGTGCATTTTGAATATTTGATATAGAGTGCAGGAATAATTATAATGTGATAATATGTATAAAAATGTAGTAACTTTTGAAATTGCCGAAGCATTGTGTTGCAAATAAAACATTTCAGTTCAAGGTCCCGTTTTGTAGAATACATGTACTTGAATGGAATTAAAGGGGGTGGGGAGAGAAGATAGACAGAATTTAGAAGGCATATTTTTACTTCTTTTATGTTCAAATACAGTTAGAACAGTTGATATTTAATACTGGTATATGATCTGTTTCTTGCTATGTAAAAAGTAAAAAAAAAAAAAAAAAAGTGAAACCATTATTTTTTCCATTTTAAAA
This sequence comes from Argiope aurantia, assembly GCA_026543865.1. NCBI lineage: Eukaryota > Metazoa > Arthropoda > Arachnida > Araneae > Araneidae > Argiope > Argiope aurantia. The sequence continues at coordinate 196,697 of JAPMOR010036410.1, forward strand.
TTACCATGAAATATTTAGTGCTGAATAATAAATGAAAATATTAAAACCACAATGTTTTATATAGCTTTTCGAAACTTTTTAAGGCCCTAGAAAAAAATTAAAAGGTGGAATAAATGTTCGGTTAAACGAGAATTTATGCAAATTTGCCAGATGGGAAAGCAATTAAAATGCTATGTATGCTAATGATTTGTTAGGATACACTTCAATTAAAATTAATCGAACTAATTGGCATATTAAAAATCTTATATGCTGACAGAAAAAATATAAGGTTGTCGATTTTTTTTTCCCCCTGCGGGATATGCAAACTTTTTGCAGTCTCAGTAAGTACGGAATTTAAAAGTCAGCAACTAACTCTTTTAGGGTGTCTTTAATCTTTCTCTGTGCTATTGACACCGATGCCGAGGCAGAAACGATTTTTCGATGTAGAACTTGGGAAAATCCTTAGAATGCAAGTGAGTGGATTGAGAAGTGCAGCTATTTTCAGGTCTAAAGTGGTAGTCAATAAATTTTTAAAATATCCTTCAAAGTATAAGTGCAAGGGTCCAGGAAGATCAAGTGTACTTTCAAGGCGCCAGAAATCGACCATTTTTCGATGTGCGTGTGACAAAAAAAATAGTCTTCTGAAATAGTTTGTGATATAAGCCTACCATGTACCAGCCGAACTGTCCACAATATTTCAAGTACCAACATAAAGGCACTGTTCGTAAAATTACTACCTCGACCATCATTGACAAAGAAGCATAAATTTGCTCGCTTGGCATTTGCTAAAAAAATATGTTTCATTTGGAGATAAATGGGAAGATAATAGTTTTTTTCAGACGAGAAAAAAATTTAATTTTGATGCGCCAGAAGGTTTTAAAATATATTGTCATGATATTAAAAAAATAAACCGTATTTTTCCTAGAGGCAATAGGGTGGTGGATCAATCATGGTATAAGGAGCGTTTGCTACTAATGGAATGTTTATCATTTGTGATAATTGATACCAGAATGAATGCTGTAAAATATCAAAATTTGCTGAGCGATACTTTGTTTCCCAATGCCCCAGTAGTTACATAAGGAGACTGGATAATTCGGCATGTTAATGCCAGCATCCATGCTGCTCATTCAACAAAAGCTTGGTTTGAAGCAAATGAGGCCGGTCAGCTTGATTAAACCCAATAGAAAATATGTAGGGCATATTTGCACAATTTGTTTATAAGAACATGCAACAGTATCAAAGGAAAGAATACATCAGTGCGATCAAGGATGCATGGGACAGTTCAAAAATGAAACTGTATTGGGACTTGCTGCAACAATGACTGATAAGTCTTTGGGGGGGGGGTGAATTTGTAGGATATTGACTACTTTATATTTTCATTCAGATCTCCTCGACCTTATATTTATTTCCAAGATGAAATGCCCTCAGATTTTTAAATTGCCATGTAATGCTTTGATTATGTTTTACATATGTTCATAATCTATGTTTATATTTTTTAATTTCATTTCTAAGAAAGAATGATATTAAAGTTTTTGTGTTTAACTAATTTGTGTACTTTTTTTGCTCATATATTTTGCGACATTATATTTTTTTCCAGGGTCTTCTAAATTATAGCTTTTTTACTTATATAATTAGTTCTAAAATTTAATTAATGAATATTTATTTACAATTCTAGATAAATTAAAAAAGACATTGTTACTTCACAAATAATGTTAAAGGTATTATAAATAAAAATCTTTTTGTTTTGTCACCAATGAAAAAAATTATAAGATAATTTTGGAATGGAATTAGTATATTCTTCTAACTTTGAATATTCTTTAAGAGACTGCATAGTAAAAATTCCTAAGATTTTAATGATGAACGTCTTTGAGAAAGTGCATACTCAACAAATTGTAGTAATTTACTTGTTGCTTAAACCTTGTAGCTTCATCTGCATAACTTTCTTTTCTACTAAATCTTTTTTTTTTTTTTTTTAATCAGTTTGCATTTCTCTCATTCTGATATAGGCTGTTTTTAACGTAAGCGCAGATTGTCAATCATTCCATTAAAAAAAATCCTGTTTATTTCATATAAGCAAAAATATCTCATCTTATAATAATTAATTTTTTGAAGAAACTCGTGTAGCTGATTTTAATTTAAAGAGATTAATTATTAGCAGTTATATAAGTAGGATGTTTTGGAAAGAACTATGATTGCAGTTTTACAAATGTGAATCAGACATGATGCACTTCTGCAGAATTTCAGTATTTTCGGAATAGATTGTTATCATTATTGAGATCAATTTTCTTTCATGTAATAACTCTATAATATTTTAATATCTTAAGCATTTTTTATGTAAATTGATTAATTAATCATATTTACTTTGCTCCAAGTCTGTGTTATGTCTGCTGAATATTTAAATTACTTAATCATGAATTATATTCATTATCCTTTATTTATAAAATTTAGTATATCACATAAATGCTAAGTATAGTATATAACAGTATGATAGTACATCTCATAGTTTTCTTATTTTTAGAATTTTAGACCATAAACATTAAGCATTATGTAAATATATATATATATATATATATATATCAAAATTATGTAAATAAGATATGTGTGTATAGTTATGAAAGCTTAGTTTATCTAAGAATTATCTTTTATGACTCTCTTTTAAAATGTGAAAATAATTTTTTTTCCATAATTTTGATTTACTTTTTATTTTTAGGAATGAGTTAGAGCGACAATTTTTGGAAATGTTGCAATTTAATATAAATGTTCCTGCTAGTGTATATGCAAAATATTACTTTGATTTGAGAAGTTTAGCTGACCAAAATGATGTGTCATTTCCCACGGAGCCTTTAAGCAAAGAACGGGCACAAAAATTAGAAGTAATTCTTTTTATTTTATCTTCTGTAATATATGAATTGTTATGTCTATTGAAAGTGTTGATTTTATATAAGAAACTTATAGCAAAGCAAAGAAATATTAACAGTTATCTTTTATGCAAGGTATTTTTTTTAAAAAATATGAACTTTTAGTTCATGTCATCAGAGAAACAGTAGACTAAATAAGAATTTAATTAATTGAATAAAGAATATTCTTAATCATTTTTGGGAGACAGAAAATTCGAATTGATGTATAAGGTTTGTGATATTGCATGGTGTCAAATGCAACAGTATAAAAGTTGGAGTCCTTGAAACTGAAATTGATAGTTTATTATTTATTTATTTTAATTTTAACATTTTCTCAAATGTGCAGAATTGGTAACCTTACTATGTACAAAAAGAGGTGATTGAAATGCAGAAATTTGATTTGTTGGCAGATTTTAATGAAGTGGAGATTAACTGAATTTTCCAAATATTTAGAAACACTTTAAGATTTACATATATAGTAACTTGCATATTTAGGAGCTGTTATAAGTGTGGAAAGTTGTTTATATTTATGGAATAATGATTTGTTTTCTTAGAAATGGGTAGTGACAGTATATAATTTCTCTAACTATTGTTTTCAGTATGAGAAATAATGAAAACAAGCGCTCAAAAGTTGAACAGCGCAATGGATCGCAAGCAGTCAGGAAATGTGAGCGAAAACGCCCGAGGTACACATTATGTGTACCTTAGTAAAATCTGTATTTTCACCGATTCTATTATAGATAACAAGATGTAATTTGGCAGTGACTTGAACCAGACACTTACTATTTTATAAAAAAAAATATACAAGCATTTATTTTAATAATGAATATTAAAAAATGTACTTAAATTTGCTGTGTTTTCTGTTCAATGCCATTTTCGTTATGTCTCTAATTAATAACGATGGATATGAAAAAAATATCGAACTATAGTGCTATTTATTGATGCAAAATGGAAGCTACATTCATAAATGTTGAAATGCATGCATTATTTCGACAAAATTTTACTTTACCGGATAAGAAAAATGAAAAAAATTGCAGGTACACATATGTGTACCTCAGGACTGAAGAGGTTAATTATTTCTAACACAAGCTCTAGAAAACTGATGATTTGCATTTTCTCATGCTTTGAGTGAATGGATAAAATTCCCTAAAACCCACATATATCTTTTAGAGATACCTAAGACTCCCTTGCATAAGTCAACATATGGCAAAGAAATCCCCTTCAGGATCTCATTGTAAAATCACTGAAAGAACAAATTTCTTTCTCGTTTGCTCTGGTATCACGATGTAAACAGACGTCTTTTTATCATTACCTATCTTATTATCTTTATTCTTGTAAAATAAATTGAAATTAAATTTCAAAGGTTTCTGCTTTTTGGCCACACACCTGCAAAATTATCTTTACATGTATATATTTCCAAAGTATATTGGGGTTAGCATTTTGTTCATTTTTTAAACTAATTCATCGTACCTATTTCATATTTTCTGTTTGTACTTACTGATAAAATGCGAGTTGTTATTAAATAATTTAATGAGCATTTTAATTATTGGCATGTTTTTCTCATTCCTCTTTCCTTAGGCAATGTCTCTGGCTATGAGTGGGGTATTAATAGACTTGCATCGAAATGGAATGCGGAAATGGTATAGCTTAGACAACTTAACTGTTTTGCGCAAAAGTGCAGCCATTTTATCCTGACAGCAGTTGAAAGACTTACATCATTCTAGCTCAGGTGCTTGCCAAAGTGGTTTTGGAAAGATATATCTGGCTGTGATCATGATTCCACTTCCATGGCATGAAATTAACTGTTTATCAATCTTCTATGCTCTTGGAATTCTCCTTATACCATCCATGATGTCAAAATATGTCCTAAACTTTATGCACCTTTTCTTTTTATACAGATGTAAAACCATGAGTACCATTGCAATGCAATGCAATACATTAAAGCTCTTTTGTAAGTAGTATCTTTTTATATATTGTGTAAGGATACAGTTATATAGTTATATGCTTTGTGTTCATGGGTGAGTGGTTGTATGAATGCATGTGTATGTATTAGCTGGTTTACAATAATTTATCCTCTTTCTGCATTTGGGTCATTCAAAAAGAAAAGGAAAAAACTAGTCAGTTCTGGACTGAAGTTATCTGATTGCATTACAATGTGACCATTTAGTTTGAAATAAGGTATCTTTAATACTGAGACAGTAAAACAAGTTTTATTCTTTTTTCATAGTTAATTATGAAAACGTTTGTTTTTTATTGCTAAAGAGTGGAATTTTGTCATTTTATTTAAATAATAAAATGCGAGTTTTGTTTTCTATGAATGTACACCTTTATTCAAAAATGAGCGTACACATTTGATGTAAACTTGTCTATCATATCAAAGAGCCATTCCATTTCAAAATCTATTGTGCAAACTTTTTATTTCCAATGTAAAAAAAAAAAAAAAATGTTTTAGTTTATCAAATTGATTATTGATTTGAATAAATTTATTTGATTGAGATGTCCATTTATATCTCCTGTTAGAATAAACTTATATCTCTTTGGTAATTTATTTGCATCCCAGTGAATGAGGAATTTATGCAGTTCATTAATAGAAATTTTTAGACAATCTGGATATCAAGCAAAGTTTCATTCTTATTAGTTTATTAATTTTTTAGAAATAAGTATATTTTAGTACTAGTGATTTATAGTAGACTGTTGAGTTCTTTTGTTTCATTTTTAGATAGAATTTTATGTTTAAAAAGTCTTTCATTACACTTTTAACTTGTGTAACTCTTGTGCTTTTCAAAGTGCGTGGTAATTTTATTAATAATACTAAAATAGTTGCAGTGCTCGGGAGGTGTATTATTCAAGCTTGTTTTTAATTTATGTATGTTTCATGACCTCTGATGAAGTTAAACGTGTTGAGAGAATTGTGTGTATTTTAATGTTATTGTTTGTTACTTTTGTGCAGTATTTAGATTGCCATGTATATTAAGTTATTTGTGTTTTAAATTTCTTTTTTTAATGGAAATTTCTATAGAAGCTCATTTTGTAATGTCACAAAATCAAAAAAATATTTTAATAAAAGAAATTGTTCATTGAAATAAGGTGTCTAATGCATCTGACACAAAATTCATGAACTGTTTGAACATTTTACATAATAGATATTTTGGTTCCATTTCATTATTTTCTGCTCTTCTTTAGAATTTTATTTTTAAATGCAATTTGCTTTCTTTTGAATATGATAGTCAGCTTCCTTAGTTAATTTTTAATTAAAATGCGTGTATTCAGTTGTATTTACTGACATTTAAACAAATGAAATACTTGGCTTCCATAACCCATAACTTTTTCTTCCAATCTGTCTTGGAAAAGAGAAAACATATTTTGAAAGTTGTGATATTATAAAATTTAGGGATCTAAAATATGGGTGTTTATTTCTGCTAAACCTCCTATTTGTTGCTATAATCCATTAAAATTTTATCTGTCCCAATATATTTCACGAATTAAATGCTATTTAGAGCAAATAGAGGAAACTATGATAAATTGTGCTAACATTCTTGGTAAATAAATTTTTTGGCTTAAGAGTGTTTTTCTCCCTCATTATTTCTTCCCTTGAATTGATAAATGGAAATTTAATTGTTATTTTTATTTATAAGTTTTATTAACTACATTCTTTAAAATAAATTTCATATTTTTATGGAATCACTTCATCACCCTTTATTGTTTTAATTTAATGTCATCTAAACTGATTTGTGTCATCCATTTCTAGAAAAAAAGAATTCTATACTTTGTTAAATATTGTAATAAGGAGCTCAAGATCTTTCTATTTTTAATTAATTATTTTTTTTTGTAATTTTAAAATTATCTATTGATAATACTTCCGACTTATTCCCTTCTCTCTCACTCAGATTTTTATCACTCAGACTCAGTTATTTGATTTAGCTAATTGGTTTCTTTAAATAACACAAATATGCCGTCTTGAAAATTTCATAATCAGAGATATCTTGATGTTGTACCTGTACTCGAAACAAGTTTTATCCCTGTAAGAATGTAATTGTCACCATTTCTTTTCCACTTGCATATCTTCACTTAAATAGTTGCCTAAAATCAAGGATATCTCTTTGATCTATGATTTTTTTAAAAATCTGTTAACTTCTTTTATTACAGTTAATTATTGAATTTCAGGGAAATTAATTACAACTATATATATTTTATTTACTATATATCGTAAGGTGAAATTCACTAATGCTTAATTTTTGTGTTCCTATTTTTGATATCCCCATTTTGATTGATTGTAGTAATCTAATTGTATTCATATCACACTGAAAATATATTTCTATTAATTTAAAATATTATATGAAAAGATATATGAAAAGAGAAAATAGAGGCATTCAACTTTAAATATTAATCAAGGTATAAAATTCTATTTTTTTAAATGTAATGTCAGTGAAGCTTAATCTACAATTCTTCGAAATGTAATGTGATTTCAATAAATGCAATTAAAACGTCATTTGCATACTCTGTTTCAAGAAACATATATTGATCTTCCTTTACACAAATGATGAGCAAACTTATTAAAATATTCGGCTTAGTAAAATTTAAATGGCATTGGTGGGTAAGATTCTGATGAAAGATTGTGCAGTTTCAGTTATAGATTGCAATTTCTAATTGTTCCCATCTTTTAATAATATTGATAATTGCAATTCTGCTATCATTGAAATTTCAAAGAAAGTTCTTTTTCCACCTTCTTAATTAGGAAAAAGTGTAAATGAAGGTTAAGTTCATTCTGATATTTTATTAAATTTCTTGGCTTTCATTCTCTTATCAAGTTGATAATCTTATTTCTTTTCCCTGCTTATCAAATATTTGAATGATATTTAATTAGAGCCTTTGCAAAGATAGTAAATTTTTTTCAGAGTAATATTACATATATGCAAAAGTTATTGTCAATATTGAAACTGCTTTTTTGAATTAGTATGATCTTAAAGAAATGGGGTTAAATGTCATAAATGCGAATGATATTTTAAAGTATTTTTTAATGTTTTGAACTTCTATCCTCCTAATTTTTGTAAGGAATCTTTGTTATTTTGGTTTTTAATCACATTTCCCAAGCTTTATATTACAAAATAATGTTAACAAATTATGTGAGCAGTCTATCAGATATCATTAGGGTGTATATTGCAAGTCTATGATTTCTTTGTTGTGTAAAAGAGGGGGGGGGAGGTCTTAAATGGAATACATTAATTGTCTGTTTTAAGTTTATGCTCTCACTCCAGATGCTTAATGCAAAGGTTTCATAGGTTCTAGAATATCGTCAGTATAATATTAAGTTCATTAAAATCGGATTTTTGGTATTTAACATAAATTATCTCTTTGAATGGCACACACACTTTTTTTAAACCAATTACCTTTTATCGTCTTGTGAAAGATTATGTAGTAGAGGTTTTAAGTGCTGAACATGGTTCTCCTATTTGTAGAATCGAAATTAGCTATTACTGAGTAATTGTATATAGTATTTTATGTTGATGTGCCTATTTTTTTTTTTTATAAAAATGTATACTTTTTAGTAGTAATGAAAATGTCAGTAACCATTTACAAAATATTGTATTGATTGTGGGATTATCCCTCTTTTGTTGCTAGTGTTTTTTAAAAACTTTTTCTTGGTATGACTATTTTATGGCACCAAAATGTTCCAAAAACATTTTTTTTTATAAAATGCATAATTTATTAAAATGTTTTTTGATGTTTTGATTTTTGTTACAATTATGTGATAAATGTAATTAGTCATTATTTTTCAGAATATCCTATCAGAACTGTTATCTTGTTAATATTTTTATTTGCTTTGTACAAATATAGTTTATACAATTTGGGAGTAATTTTTGTTTGCTTTTAACTTTGTTCACTCATGTATATTTGAAATGCTGTCCCTCCTTTCTGCCCCCTCCCACACACAATTCGATGAACAATGAAATATTTTAACTAAAATTTATTCAGAATCGGTCTTTTATTGAAATATATTTTTTTCTAAATGCTCTAAAATGGCTAGTATCAAATATATCAAAGTATTTTGTTTCTATAGGAGATAAAACATGGTAATTTATTGTTAGATCATTGGTCATATTAGTATTTGGTGAAAGGTTGCTTAAATTTTTTCCTCCATTTTTTTTCTGTGACTATATTAAGGGTTTGAATGAAATATTTTAATTGTTTCTGATATTCATTTTCGGATGTGTGTATTAAATAATCACTGTTTTTGCAGACTTGTGTTTGTAAAGTGCCATTTCAATTTTTTTAAAATCATTTATTTTTTTCTATTGAGTAAACTGTGTTTGATATTAAGCAAAACTTTAAAACTTAATTTGGGATTTTAATATTGTAAATTCTAAATATGATTGAGCAACATCCCTATGCTTTCTTTTTATTTATTCTCTTAAAGAAATTACTGAATCTTTAAACTATTTGTAAGTTAAGGTGCCATAAATGTCATTAACTCAGTGAACTGTGGTATTAAGTTCATTTCCGTTACAGCAAAGCATTCAATGGAACTTTAACTTCAAGTATCAATAGTGTACAAGTTAAAAAAAAAATAACACATTACAGATGATTCTAACTTTCAAACCTCATTTGATTTGATTTTTCATAAAGTTGAAATTGCATTTTTTAATGAAATGCTTTGTATTTTTTCGAAAAAATTACAAAAATCAAGACAATTAAAGGTATTCTTCATAAATTATAAAACTGATGGATTTCTCATGTGGTGATTTGAATAAATGAAAGTTGATGTAACCTGTTATTTGTCACTAATTTTTTAAAGGAGTCCTTTTAGCACTTTGCAGAATTAGTTTGTAAAAGGAAATTTATGTGCCAGTGCGTTTTTATTTCAGTCAAAACATTTTTATGGTTGAGTTCAAGAAGAGACATTGTCAATGTTCTGATTCTTTATATAGCATTTATTCTTATCCATAGTCTTAGGCCTATTTTGGCAAAAACACTATTCAAAATAAGTTTTAAATGTATTCTTTTTGTATTTATTATATTTTCATACATAGTGCTATATTATTATCTTTACACAAGTTTTGATGCTTGTCTTTCTTGAACTCACCTTTAGAAGTACAATTATTTTTAAATACAAAACATTCATATACTTTTCCATCAAATTATTTGTGGCAGATTATTATACTATGTATATACAATATAGCATTTCTAAATCTAAATTACATTGGTATTAAGTCACATTTGAAAAAATAAATTTGAAAAACTTTTGTATCTGGATTTCCCGTCTTCTCCTCACTGTCCTATTTTTTTTTTTATCTGGATTTGAACAGAAGGTTATATTCAAAAGCATATATTTATATACAGACAAAATATAATTAAATAAAAATAACTGCAGTCTTTTAAAAGAGTAATACTAGAAACTATTCATTTGTTAAGAGTTGAAATAGTAATTATCTCAAAACTTCTAGCAACAAACTTTGAATCATCTTATCTGTCACATACAAATTCAAAACCTGGCAAAGAAATATCTGTCGAGGGAAAAATTCATAGCTAGATTCTGTTTTGTGTTTAATCAGTAGAATATTTTCTCTTCTCTTTGTCATAAAAGAAATATTCAGTATTATTTTGAAAGGGAATCATGCTTGGGAAATATTCTAATTTTTTTTGTACTATTTCTTAGAGAATTGTCTGGCTCATTTTTTGTTGATTTCCATAAATCAAGAAAAACTAGAGCTTGTAGTTCCTGTAAGAAGGACCAAAAGAATGTTTCATCCAAAATGTGGAATGGGATTGGCTAATGTTTTCAAAGAAGAATTCTTGATATTAAAATTGAAGAGGATGTAGAAGTTATGAAGTTTTTTTAGATACAATTCCAAGTATTAAGAAAAGAAATGTCATTAAATTTCCCATGGTGATATATATTATCGGATTAGTTATAATGTAAATTATAATCCTTGCACACATGCTAGAGTCAAAAGAGCTACTTCATTTATAAGCAGTCCCTCATTTGAAATTATCGGATTATTTAAAGGGCAATTGATCTTCTACCTAGTGTTATAATCCACTTATATTTGAAAGTTTTGTTCAATATTACCTGAGAAAAATTAAAGTTATAGTATTGCATAGAGTTAACGAAAGAAAGCAATTTTTTCCTTTTCAATATATGAAATAGTATTAAAACATTGCTTGCTAACTTGCCAATTAGTGCTTTGAAATAGCTTTAAAAGTTTTTAACTTTTTATGAGTTGGACGTGAATCTGTAAGCTAATTCATATGAAAGTTCAAGAAGTAGAAAATTCCATTGGTGAGGTCTATGGTGATAATTTGTGAGAATAGTATTCTGAATCTGACATTTTTAATATTCATAGAAACGAGGAAACCGTTTAAATTTCGTAGACCAGTTAAAGAATGAGTACCAGATAGTATTTTCCAAAAAATTTGTTCTGTATTGACGGATAAAAAATAAAAGGTCAAATTCGTACGCTAGTTTGATAGAAATGTTATGCTATCCCCCGTGTTTGCTTTCAACTTTTATTTCTAACTTCTGATTATTGCTCATTATTTGATGGTGTTTTTTTTTTTTTTTTTTGCTTATTCTTAAAATGGATGATTGCAAGTTTTGGCCACTCAGCGTAGCGTGCGAATACGTCCTATGTTCATATATTTAGTGTCGATAAATTTTTGTTTACCTGCAAATTTTATTTCCCTTCAACTTTAGTGCATGATGCACTGTGTTATTTAGGCACGTGTGGGACAATTTTGAAATTTTATACTCTAAAATGCGTGTCATTCAAAGAAAGAAAAACACCAGGATATTATAATTTAAAGTTTATGCAATCAAAATATTAAAAGCAGTTTTTTACAATATGTACAGGTAGATTCAAATGTTTGTCATGACAAATGTATCGTTAAGTTGTAAAATACTATACTATCCCATAAAGAATTATTTACGAGAGTCCAACTTTAGGAATGATTTGCAGCGAGTTATGATTTCATCTATATCTCCATAACAACCTTCCAAATGCCTGAAAATAAAATTTATCAGATTTCAAAATTAAAATCTTAAATGTTCGTATTCTAATTTAAATCTTATAAACACAGCCAGTAAAAGCTTTTAAGTTATTATATTACATTGCATTAAACAAAAAAAATTGATTTTAAAAAATTACTTAAACTATATAGTTTTCTAGGATTTTATTATTGACTGATATATTTGGTGTTACTCGGGATTAAAATCCTTTCATGTATGATGCTTTTAATGTATAAATTTTTTTTAACTAATGGGAGTCGTTTATACAATGTGTTCCAGATAGGAGTACCTAATATAAATTTCCTTATTTTGGAATCATCTGCGTTAAATTTTCTACAAAATTAATGAAGATTGAAACTGGAGTCGTTGAAAAGGTAACATTTTTAATTTTATGATGTGCATTTTTTTTCGTAAGTTTCTATAGTAAAATGGCAAAATATTAATTTCTCGCATCCTCAAGCGTCTGCTATCGATGTACATCTCTTTCATTTGCTCACAAGGTCTCTACGTTTCATCGAATGACATTTATTTTTAGCATTGTTAAACCAATACACGATGAAACAAATGAAAACTTGGCAAAAAGATATGTGTTAAAATAAAATTAATGGTAGAATCATTCTAGGTTAACATTAATTTTAGTACTCCGTTTTTTTAAATTAGTAACAATTGGAAAAAATATTGTGCAAAAATGAAATTGATATCATTGAAATGGTAAAATTTTGACTTCTAAGATATTAAAATTTGTTCCGGAGTTACTGCAGAAAAATTGAATATTTAATTAATTTTGCACAATTTGTTATTAAGAAGTTAAGCTGGAATTGGCTCAAGTTGTTTAGAAGATATGGAGCATATTTATATACACACTTATACATATAGCCACAATGATTTATACGCAGAGTGTCCCTGATTTCATGGTCAAATTTTAAAGGTAGGTAAAATACATTTTTAAAACACAAAGCCTTTTTTTTTTTTTTTTGTATAATAATATGGGGTTGGAAATGAAAAATGTAATGGGGAATAACAAGAAATGCTAAGGAATAAGTGGCTTGCATCCAGTTTCTGGACATGAAATGAACAGCTCTCACAAAGCTGGCTGTGTAAACGCGAAAAAATTTTGTGATCCAGTTTTATCCTATTGCGGTAGCGTTCATGATACAATCTTAACACCTCTCTTCCATTACATTCGTACATAAAATGCATGTTTGCTTTCTCAGTAAGCATAAATCGCTCCATCACGTAAAAATATATTCTGATTCAGGGACACACTGTATAATAAGATTAGGATTACACTATAAAACTTTCCGGAAGCTTCCAAATTGATATAAATTATAGCAATTTTACTTGCATAAAATTTATCCTCTTAAGTTAATTATATCACAAAAAATTAAATACACAAAAGGCTAATGTTGCAGTTTAGTTGATCTTTCGTACTCAAAATGGATTCAAAAAATTGTTTGATAAACTGATAGATTTTTGCTTAGGAAAAAGTTTTTTTAATAAATCACGAGGATAAAACTGTATGACAACAAAGGAAGTGACATAAAAACCTCATTATGGATGATTGCATGTTGAATCCTTAACTTTTTTGTTGTGTGTAATAACCACTTTAGTGGTTAAGTTTCATGTATCAAACCATGTTTTTAAACCTATAAAATTGATTCATGTATGTTATATTCTGACACAAATATTTCGTGGAATTCATGAACATCAAGTGTTTTGATAATTTTTACTTAAATCAATACAATATTTCCAAAACAGAAAACGCCATCTAATCAGGTAATAGCAAAAAACAGCAGTTAAAGAAGCATATGTTATTGCTAGTATAATGAAGATGTCGGTTTTAATTTGAAGTTTTGAATATAATTTCCTTAAAATGAAATTTCATACATGCTGACTTATTCAGTTTTTATCAGACATTATGAATAGATATTTTGCCATTTAGTTGTAGTTTGGGGTAAATTTTGGAAAATATGTACTTGCATGAAAGTCATGATAACGAAGACGGGATAAATGGTTTTAAAAGCTCAAAATCCGTTCATCTGAAGTTACCGAATGATCTTACATGGATTTTTAAGATTAGTATTCTCGTTTCGAATAATGTTACCAACATTGGTACATTGATAATAGCCTGATAATAACGATGTTTGGATGTGGAAATTCACAATCTTTTTTCCTCCAATTTAAGTGCAGGAAGATATTAGGGGGGGAAACACTTATTGATAATGATTCAAAAATGAAATATTATTTACAATAAAAATTGATTAGTTTTTCTACATACCGAGACATTCTTCGAGGATCAAAACTTGTTCTTCCATGAAGAATTCTTCTGTTGTTGAAAGCTACTAAATCGCCAGGAACTAAGTTGAAAGCAAACTGAGATTCAGGTTCCCGCATTTTTTGTCCTAATAGCCTATAAATAATATATGGTTAGATCTGCACTATTGAAAATGTGTTATAATCATTTTACTTCCGTTATTTGTATTTTCGTTCACGGTAGATATTTTTAGATTCATTTGCAACCACTTTTTAATAAATAAAAAACTTAGCTTTTTCAGGCTTTCATAAACTAATGAAATACGAAGCATTAAATAAAATTTCTCAAACAACGAAATTTTAGCATTCAACAGGATTTGAGACCACGAGTCATTTTATGAAAGCAATATTAAATAAATGTTTCTAAAATTTATTCAATTTTCGCCCCAGTTGTGATCCACTGAGATCTCAATATTTAAAAAATCTTGGAATATGGAAGGTTATCCTTTTTTAAAACATTCATTGTGGTAATCTATATATGCTATCATGGTCCTAAGGATGATTAATTTTTACGAGTCGAAAACATTACGGGAGTAAATATGTGTATTACTGGAGAGTTAAGAATTTTTAATTTCAAGCGATTATTTATGAACAAAATTAAATTATTTTATTTAAATATAAAAACATCAACAATAAAAATTACATAAATGTAGTAAATCTTCACAATTGCGGAAAAAATTGATTATCTGACTAAAAAATTAATACAGAATATGTAAGGCGAGCGCTGCAAAGAATAACACACAAGAGTGCTACTCGAACTTATTTGAACAGGAAAGAATATTGCATAGACCTGCGTATTACCTTTGATTATAAAAGGGTGGTTTCATTACACAGTAACATTATTCTTGCTAATACATAGATGGTGATAGCTAGAATAAGTTATTATATTTAATTTTTAGCAATTTTAGCTGATTTGTTAATTTCTGAAATAAAGTACATCTATAATTAAGCTGTTTAGTTTAATTAATACTATTTAAACGAACAAAAAAAGATTATCGAATCGAATTAATGAACAATTAATATTTCTTAAATTGAATTTTTTATTAATCCAAAAGACTGTTTAATCAATAAAATGATGCATCAGTTTTGTATTTATTCAATAGCCGCAATTATTTATAATTATTTTAATCCATAACACGAAGTTTAATTCATTCCATCGATAAAACGCGTTTTACAGTATATTTGATTAAATTAATAAAATCTACAAAGAATTTTAGAATTAATAATTTTAAAATCGTTTTTAATAACTATTTATGATTTGCTTCTGTATTTGTTTCTATGAGATACATTAATATATTTTCTTCAGGTTACGGAAGAAAACTTACTAATGAAATTTGCATCAAGACTAATTTTGAATTAACAATAAAAAGTCTCATATGAAGTACAGGGTGAACGATCGAAAAACCAACAGAAAAATAAGATTTTTCTTTATTTTACAATTGGCCAAGCACAAAATGCACTTAAGTTGGTGACCTGTACGTGATTTTAATAAAAGATTTATGCTGTATTTAATCATAATGCTTGACTAGCTATAGAAGAATACAAATGTCGTTTTCCGAAATCCCGACATCCTTTTAGAAAGTGTGTTTGTAAAATTTTTTTCGCCGAGAGGATGCATGTGATACAGAAATTGACATTTCGACTTATTTTTTAAGTTAGCCTCATCATGTCAGTGTACGAATAGTCAGTTCAGGACTTATTCCAAAACCAACAATTTTAGAGAATATTTCAACTTAGTAATTGCATCCATACTATATTCATGAAGTCAATGGACTCGACAACAGTTACATGGACATTTGCAAGATCGATGGCTAGAATTTTTCAATTAGGTTCCACCTAAGTTAAAATCAAATCTTTCTTTTCACAGAGATACTATTTGGTTAGACAAATGTTGCTTTAATCCAGATTCCAACTTTAATCTTCAAAACTATCATTTTAGGAACTATAAAAATCCATTCTTCGTACAAGAGGTTAACCATCAATAGCAATTTTCTATATGTGTGATGTGGCATTTTTAAAACATTTTTGGTTGGTTCTATTTAGTTCAATATGCGGAATGGTGACCGATATATTCATTTAGTTTTGATTGCCATGTCTGAACTAAGGAATGAATTGGCTTTGGCAGTATACGCTCTGCAGATCTTTGCTGATGAATTCAAAATGCTTGTCTTTAAGTTACAAATGACGTAATCGATTCAACATGCACAAGTATTATTAAAAGAATGCAATTTTGTATAGATGTCGAAGGTGTACAATTTAAACAAGTTTTTAAGCACTTCAACTGATGAATTATTTGATTATTTTTTAAAAAAATAATGAAAGTTTATAAATGCTTCTTTATTTTCCGATTCTGTCCTTTTAATAATCTTTCGTTATATGCATAATTTCAATGAAAATTGCAACAAGAGTGTTGCTGAAATACAGATCAGAGGTATAGAAAAATGGTGCAAGTTAATAAATTTGCCTTATCTATCTCGGTATAGAGAGATGCATGACACTTTGTATGTTCATAGATAGATATAATAAAAATATTTTACTAATTGACACTTTTTCACTATGGATGCTGTATAAAAATTTTATTTTTCTAATTTTGGCTTTTGCAGAAGAAAAAAATAAAGTATTTTTATACATTTTGGTACGTTATTTGATGAAACGTTGCATCTGGAAGTATACATCTAATTGCAATAATTAAAGAAATAAACGCTTGTTCCACTTTTTTCGGGCACCCTGTACACATTTTAATTACCATATCTAAACAACTATACTGTCTGCGCTTTTGAACAAAAGAAAAGTATAAGCAATGTACTAAATTTAATAAGGTTAAATTTTGCCCAAACCTAAGCATTTCCTTAAGAGTATTGCTAATTATACTAATAATGTAGCAAGCAGTGAAATTAGTTTCTCTAAGTAAAGAATCTCTTGCATTTTACTATTTTACAAAATCGTCTTAATGATTTTGACCATATTTGCAATTGAGCGTGAAATTGACTATCAGATAAACTTAAATATGATTTAAAAAAAGTTTGATTTTAGCATAACCTATGTTATTATGTAATAACGCTATTCTTTTTAATTACATTTAAAATGTAAAGAATGTTGTGATTAATAATTTGAGATTAGGTACTAGTATTTTTTAGTTTCTACTGTTTTGGCATTCTTGGTTATCAGTTATATTATGTCACATATTTTTTCAGATTTATATATTTAATATAATTAAAAATTATTTGATTTTTAAAAAGAATAATGGGCGGCAATTTGTCTTTTGGTCCAGGACGACGTAGCCGCTTCTAGTTGGAAAATAAAGTATGTAAATGAAGAATTCATTGAGGATAGGTAAATTAAAATTTAATCCTATAATTAGGTTAATTTGAATTAAACATTTTATGCGAGGATGTTTTCTGAATTTTTTCGGGAAGTATACTGGATAATATAACAGGAAATCGTGCGGTCAAAAATTATTCCATCTGACATTCCCCTTGCAACCTCCCCCCCCCCCCTCCTCAGAAACTCTCAATTGCAGTAGATTGAAAAGTATTACATTTTAATTTTATTAAAAATTATCATCCATATATTTTTTAGTTAAAAATATAAATTTCAGTATTTTAGATTCTAAATGCTTTCAGTAACTGAAAATTCAAGATCTTCCACATATCTATGGCCGCATTTCAATCCAGTTTTTTTAACATCAATATTCATCGGCCGTATTTTATATGTGTTTTCCGTTTTCTAAGTTATCCGAGATATGGAGATGATTGTGCTCCGCATTGTTAACTTTCTCAAATCCGAAATTTCAGAACCTAAGAAATCTTCTATTTTCCTTAATTTTTGTTTTAGAAAAATTATATCATTAGAATATTGACACAATCTAAAAACTCTAAATTTTTGCAAGTTCAAGGGAAAATTCAAACATTTTGTCTGAAGAAATTCATGAAGATTGGAATCTTTTTTTTTTTTTTTTAAATCCTCGAATGAACGGGTCGCCACTCTTCAGAAGTGACGAGCGAAAGACCTGCCCCTGACATTTGACCGAAATATTTTTCATTCATGAGCAACTAACTAAACTACTCTCGATCGCGAATCACTGATTCAGTTTATCCCAGAAACAGAAGATAAAAACTTTGCATTATTTTCCTTTTTCTTTGGCTGATTACATTACTTAGCTAATGACATAAATTAATTAAAAATAAATAGCACAACTACAGTTTACAAACTGGAATATAGACCTGCCCAGATTATCAAATAGCAGAAGAAACTAAAAAAATTAATTTATATATTAATAAGAGAACTAACAGTGGCAGTAAAAAAAAATTCACAATTTTTGTGAACAAAATTTTGCCATCAATGAAACTGTTAATCTATTTTTTTTTTCAATCGTACCTTGCAAATGAAATTATTAGAAACTTGATATTGATGTGCGTCTCAAAAATAAAATATTTAATGAAACAAATACATTAAACAATTTTTGTAAAAAAGAAAAAAATTACTTTTTGGCTTGTTAATGAAATTAAAATATGCCTTATATATGAATATCACTTCAATAATTTTAAGTTCAGTTATTTAGATTTTTAAATGGATGTCGCAATCACAACTGGTGACTTATTTAGAAAAACTGTTCGAATCATGCTAATTAATATTCTCTGAAGGTTGAGTATAATGCCATTTTAATGAACTTAATTCAGCACATTTAAAATATTCGACGACACTCCAAATATTATTAAATGAAGGTTTTGATCAAATTTAAGTAATAAAAACTACTTTGTAGCTACAATGAACTTACTTATATGCTTCATAAAAGGGCTGCACGGCATCAGCTGGACCTCTCAAAGGCGCCATTGTCCGAGTATTGTAATGCACTTCTTTCAGGTGCCCACTTTTACTAGCACACAAGACATACTGATGATTGCTGTATTCCATCTACAGTATACCATAATTACAAACAGGTGCTTCTTACATCAGAATTGAGGGGTGCGGAATGGAAGGAAAGAAACCCGGTGTACTTACATTGTGGCTGTGTATTTTAAATTCAACCTGGGTTGAAGTAAGAGTGTGGAATGAAGATGGATGTTCTTTTCTAAGCCATTTAGCTATGTAGAAACCATCGACGAAAAAGGACTGCCCTCCAATGCTGTCTCCATCACCAGCTGGGTTTGCTTTCAGGCAATGAAGAGCCTGAATACCTGAAATTTGAGAAGTTTACATAAAGTTGTGAAATTATTGTACTGGAATGTCTAACAAAAATCCATTTTGTGTTTAAAACTAGTAAAATGGAAGAACTTTAGATTAAAGTCTATCGAGTTTTATTAAGAGGTAAATTTTCTCTTATATAATAAAACCTCAACAAGTCATCGTTTTCCTTTGTCCCGACAAGATTATTATGCAGTAATGTTAAATAAACCACCTTTACTTTTCACCAAATTTAATTCTACTCTGGATAACTGTCGCTCTCAAAAATGGTCAAAAATATATTTCTTCTCCATTTTGCATGCCATCGTGTTGTCTTTTTAGCCCCGCCCCTTCACTTTAAGTAATCGAAGACTATACGGGAAATTTTCTACTATGCTTGTCACTTCAACAAAATACCTGAAGGTCTCTATTGTTGGTAAGTATTCCTTTCCATACAAAGACCCATTTTGGCGATGTGAGTTTTTGGAATTTCTCTATGAACATGTACCACACCTCTCGCTGCTAGTCATTCGAAGCACACCTCTCGCCGCAATTCTGGTAGAGTAAACGTTTTTCTTGATCGCTCTTGAGTGTGATTTCATTTCACAACGAGTAAGTCCCGCTATAAGGGCTATTTTCTCCCTTGCAGTATCGTGGTTCGATTAAGTTTTTAACAAGCCAGTGAAACGAAAATTTACCTCGTTATCTTTTAAAGGAAAAAAAAAGAAGACTTAATTGCGCTTTGAAAAATAAAATGTTTCAAAAACTGCTATTGCCAAAGAACACCATATTCGCAGGATTACATTAAACGATATTCTTTCACCATAGCAAGTCACTGAAGAAGCTGATTCCAAAAACAAAAAGAAAAGAAAGGAAATCGAAGTTTGACGAGATTGGGAAGGTTTAGTTTGATGGCTAAAACATACCACCGCTCAAAATATGCCATTTTCTGCCATGATTTTGAAAGAAAAAGCCATGGAAATTGCTGAAGAGTTGAGCATTAAAGATTTTGGCGGCAACAATGGTTGGCTGGAATGTTTCAAAGACAGATATTGCCTTTCTTTTAAAATGATTAGCTGAGAAGCAGCAGCAGTTGAAGTTGATGATACAGAAGACTGGAAAAACAGTGTTCTCAATGGAATTTTACTTAGGTTTAATACATCAAATGTTTTTAATCTTGAGGAAATTGGCTTATTTTACTGTTTTTAGAGTTATAAAATTCTGTCATTTAAGGATGAAAAGTGCACTTCTGGAAGAGCAAGCAAATAACGCCTGACATTTCTGCTTAAAGTTGATATGAAGGAAATGAGGAACTAAAACTAGTTGTGATAAGAAAAAAAAAACAAAAAACATGCGGCTTTAAAAATGTTAAATCCCTCACAGTTAAGTATGAAGCAAATTCAAATGCATGAATGACTACAACGGTTTGAGAATGACATATTCGTAAACAGGATTCTCAGTCAGAAAAAAAAAAAAAAATGTCATAATTGTCGAAACTATACCGCCCACAATCATCTCGAAAATTTAAGAGCACTCGAATTTTTTTTTTCTTCTTCTTCTTCTTTCAAATGTAATTGCACTTCTTCAGCCTTTAAATCATGAGATATTCCGTGACCTTAAATGGAAGTACAAAAAAAAAAAAAAAACTTGTAAAGGAACTAACTGATTAAAGCATTGGATAGGAACGAACAGTTAGTTAATCGCATCGAAAACCAAAACTTCCATGTACATTAGAGCTGTTTCAAATAGTTTCTGACATTCAGGGTTCGTAGCAAACAGAGAATATAAAGAAATAGTCAGCGAAAACATTATCAACCCAGAACCATTAGACTTTGCTGCAAACAACAAATGAAAAATGGGGCAGCGTCAATGATGTTATTGTTTCTGTCAACATTGATAACGACATCGCGCTCTCCTCACAAGTGACTATACAAGCTTTGGCATTTGAATTTTTGAAAGAAAAACACAACATATCAAGGGAAGATAGCAATTTCGAGAATATTGATCAAATCCACCCAACAAAACAGAAATAATCGAAGCCTTGGAAAAAGTTCGACAGTACATAACATCCATTCAAGGTACAACAGACGAAGAATTTAGATTTAAGTATATCGGAAAAGAAAGTTATTTCCAGTAATCAGCACCTTTATCAATCGACACTGTTGGATTATTTTAATGTACCAAAATAATTAAAGGAAAATAAAACATTGGAACTATAAATAGTGTTTTTATTTCTCACTCATTCCTTTGCATGTATTGATTTTTTTAAATCTTGTTTTTGTCAATGAATCTTACAGCATTTCATGAAAGTATTTCAGTTTTTTTCTCCCCAAAAATTCTCACTCCGCTGAAGTCGTCAAAAATGTTTGGTCTCTTGAGTGACGAATTAATAAAGATTTACTGTATAAAGTAAAAAAAAATAATGACATTAAATTTAAATTTTTACGATGAAGTGATATTTTAACCGTAAAATATGCGATCTAAAAACGTGCAGGCTTCAAGAATTTATACACTTCCAAATTTGTAAAATATAAAATAATTTTATTACCTGGACTCTTTTCCAAGTAATTCATATCAGTGTGCAATTCCAAATACATTCCAGTATAAGCTAGATGTTTAGGATCATTTTGTACAGGCTCACAAATTACATCAAACGATGAACCCCATTTAGTTTTTTTGACGTATGCGAAGCGTTCCATGACTTTTACAACTTCTCCTTTTTGGCAAGGCACATCTAAAAATTAGTAATCATAAAAGCATATTATGTTCTACTAAATTTTAGTATTATAGAAATTTTCTGTCACATCAGAGTTCATTGATTTTCAGAACACTTAGAATTGATAACTGAAGATCTAATAATCAAAAAATTTGATTAAAATGAATTATGACATTTCCTGAAATTCAACAATTTGTATGCGAAAATTTAATTATGTATATCTTCAGATAACAAAAATAAAGGTTATGGAAAATACAGGATGGTTATAATTAAACTTCCCCTATAAACAGCATCCTACAACGCAAATAAGTCAACGGATTACAACGAAATTTGGTATATAGACTATACACAAGATGCGCTCATGAAATTTCGAAAAAAAAAGAAAAAAGTTCCAAAATGTCCACCAGAGGGCGCCTTTTCAGGAAAAACATTAAATTTAACACAATAAACGACCAAAACGTAATACAGAATCAATATTAACATTTGTTGACTAGTTTCTGATCACCTTGTTACGAATCACATTAAGTAAAGGTAAAGAAAAAAATAACAGTACGTTGTTTGAAAGGGGAAAAAAAGCAGTTCAATTTGCAGAAACAAGAACAGATTAGGACGAAATTGCACAAGATGAGCAATTGTTAATCGTGTCCAGGACGATGTCAGGAAAGGTGCTGCATGTGACAACCCTCATTCTCCTACAAAATTGCAAGTGGTTGGACACTGTATGTTCACATCAAATCTTAACTGATCAGTGGTGATACTTCGCACATAAAGTGTTATAGAGTTTTCAGCTTTTCCCGGTTTTTCATTTGTTCTGGATTTTGTTCTGGATTTTTAATATTGTTTCTTTATTCCATTTTGGTCGTTTATTGTATTAAATTTAATGTTTTTCCGGAAAAGGCGCTCTCTGGTGGACATTTTGGAACTAAATTTTTTTTTTTCGAAATTCCGTGAGCGCATCATATATAGTCGATATACTAAATTTCGTTGCAATCCGTTCACCCGTTTGCGTTGTAGGATGCTGTTTATATGGTAAGTTTCATTATAACCACCATGTATTTAAACTTCTTTGAGAAAGTTATGCATGAAAGTTTTTCTAAAGAATTTTCAGTAATTGGATACAAAAATGTATTTTAGAGCCTTTAATTCTATTTATTAGTTAAGAGGAAAAGGGAAGTAAAGATAGTGTGGTTTCGCTTAAGGGAAGACAATCCGGACAATTTTATGGAGCGCCATATTTTACCAATCCGGAAGGGGCGACATTTGGCTAAGAGTTGAGAAAAATACTGATTTGGTAAATACTATATTAAAATAGTAACTGAATTTCGCACTCGCATTCAAATGACTCCGCTGGTCACCGATGGCCACCACGGCAGTTAACTTGTTAATCAACATTTTTTTTTTCCATAACATTTTTTTTTCTTCGACATAACGAAATTTTTCTTCCTCTAAAAACTAATAATAAAGCTAACAAATTTACTAATAATAAGAAGTTAAAAGCTAAAGATATAAGCTAAGAAGCTAAAAATATTTACAATCTTAATTCTAAAGAAAACAACCATAAAAAAGCAATGCATTTAATTAAATAAACGAAAATGTACTATCTGTGTATTATACACGCTTCATAAAAGAACAAAAAATCTCAGTATCAATTTTGTGATATTTTGATATCAAGGTATTTAAAAAATCCTAGAATATGGTAGGTGATTCTTTTTTTTTTTTAAACAATCATTATGGCAATGTATATATGCTGCCGTGACTCTGAGGACGTTATTTTTACGAGAGTCGTAAACATTCCGGGTGTAAATATGTGTATTACTGGAGAGGCAAGAATTTTTAATTTCAAGCGAATATTTTACGAAAAAAAGTGGAGTGCGTTTAATTGCAATAGTTAAAGAAATGCTTGTTCCACTTTCTTAGGACAATCTGTGCACGTTTTAAATACCACGTCTAAAGAAATTGTACTAAAATATTAAGAATGTGTAATTGATCTTAACTGATGGAGATTCTGTTGATATAAATGAGGTAGGAATAAAAAAAAAATCGGGAATATTTACTCTGTTTCTAGGAATTTTTTTTAAAAATATTTTATTTGAAGAAACTCTGCATTTGGGAGTGTGTTTAATTGCAATAGTTTAAGAAATTTCCACTTTTATTAGGATACTCAGTACACGTTTAAATACCATGTCTAAGAAACTCTACTAAAACACTGTACAAATTTGGAATGCATTTTTCACTCACGCGGATTCTCTTGACATAAATGGGGTAGAATTAAAAGTGGAATTCAACAGTCTTGTCTTCAAATCACTAATGACGAATTCGCTCGAACATGTACAAGCATTATTAAAAGAATGCAATTTTGTATAGATGTTGAACGTGTTCAGATTGAACAAATTTTTAAGCACTTTAGTTAATGTGTTATATTATCTGACCCTTTACAAAAATTTAATGAAAGTTAATAAGATCCTTATTATTTTCTGATCCTACCTTTTTAATAATCTTTTATTATGAGCATATTATCCCGAAAATTACAATT
Organism: Argiope aurantia; assembly: GCA_026543865.1. Classification (NCBI taxonomy): domain Eukaryota; kingdom Metazoa; phylum Arthropoda; class Arachnida; order Araneae; family Araneidae; genus Argiope; species Argiope aurantia. Next base: position 221,302 of record JAPMOR010036410.1, read on the forward strand.
TAAGTGCCGCTCAAATATTGATCAGAGGTATGGGAAAATGGTCTATCTTGGTTTATTTTATAGATAAATGCATGAAACTTTTTATGTGCATTGATAGGTATAAGAAAAATATTTTACTAATTGACACTTTCGCTATGGGGCCTGTATAAAAATTTAATTTTTCTAACTTTGGCTTTTGCAGAGGTGGAAAATAAAATATTTTTATACATTTTGGTACGTTATTTGAAGAAACTTTGCATTTTGAAGTATGTGTCTAATTGCAAGAAATAAATGCTTGTTTCACTTTTTGACACGTATATATTGTAAAAGGTATTTTCTTGTATACCTTTTAAATACTATGTCCAAAAGAACTCTACTAAGTGTCTGCGCTTATGGATAAAAAAAGTCTAAGCAATGTACTAAATTTAATAAAGTTAAATTTTGCCCCAAACCTTAGTATTTCTTTAAGAGTATTGCTAATTATACCAATAACTGTAATAAGTGGCGAAAAGAGTTTCTCCAAGTTATATCAAGAATTTCTTACATTCGAATATTTCACAAAATTGCCTTAATGGTTTGGCTATATTTGCGATTGAGCATGAAACTGATGATCAGATAAACTCAAAAAATATGATAAAAATTTTACAGAAAAAAAATTAGGAAAAAAGTTTATGATTTTAGCATATTTGATATTTTTTTATTTGTGCAATAATGCGATTCTTTCTAGTAGCATTTAAAATGTAAAGAATGCTGTAGTTAATAGTTTGAGCTTCATTCGCACATTCCAAAGCCCTCCGCGCTTTTACGCATACTTCAGAAACCATTTATTTTATCAAAAAAGTAATGAGATGAAAGGATGGGATTTTTATATTTGGCAATAAGTTGAACTCAGCATATTTGCCGACTTAGGAGGTGTGATAATCGCCAATTTTTCTGCTTACCATCCCTTAGTGAAGTACAATCGCCGAAAACTGCTAATCTCGGGATACTGAAATTAACAGTAGGTACTTCTACTGTTTTGAACTTCTTGGTTATCAGTTTTATGTTTTGTTGTGCCATACGCTCTTTTTAAAAATTCATATGTTTAATACAATTCAAAATGATCTGACTTTTATTTAAAAAAGAAATATTTTTTAAAAAGGCATATGTTAAGGAGCGGCTATTTGTCCGCAGCTGCGTACCCTCTAGAATTAGTGCCGATTAAACAGAAGTGTTTATTTAATATTTGTAAAATCAACTGCGTTGTAGGCAAGAGTTTAATCCATTTTGAAATTAGAAGCTAAGAGTTTCTTCAACTAAGGAGGAGGAAATGTTGATACTCAAAAGCAAAGGTGAACAATACATTCGATATGCAGGGAATATTTTTCTTTATATCGATATACAAAATGTCTTATTAATCTGATACTGCAAGTATGTATGAATTCATTTCATTAATACAAAAAGTAATTGCATGCACTGTTGAGTAACTTGAACACATTCTTGCATGCACGAGTATATGCAAAAAGGGCATTATTTTATGATAAAAAAAGCAACCTTCTATATTTCCATTTCGTGTCATATTTACTTTAAATATTCCTTTGTACTCTGCACTATGAGATCAGTTTATCTTACTGGAACATATTTTAATTTTTCTTTTATTTATCACGAGTTATTTTTTTATTAAAGTATTCAAGTTACCTTTCATTATTGCAATACCATATTTGTACATCATTGTCAACCATTTCTTTAAACCTTCTTCAGTCTCCATAACTTCTTTATAACTAATTTCCGGTTTCAAATCTCGTATTACTTCTCTATTCCATGTTGTCAATGGCGGCAAATTGTCATGAACAGTGTCATAGCTATCCAGTTCAAAGTCGTTACCGTGCTTATGCAACCTGTAAGTGATTTTCTTCGTTAAAAGCAACAGCCTGAATCAGTTAACGATAAAAAAAATTACTAAATTCAGTTCTCTAGTTATATTTTTAAATCATCTTAATATTTAAAAGAATTTTTTTTAATAAGAGAATGAATTTATATTCAAAAACTCCTATAATTAGTAATAAAATTTGGTTACAGAAATCGGCAAGAAGTTTAAAAAATATTATAAAGATAGATGCCAGTTAGGTTTATCTTAATGATTATTTTCAACAAAATTATAAAAATAGAAATATTTAAACTCTATTTCGTGCTTTAATTTAAAATTAGCGATGCATTAGTTGGAAATTGGAATTCTTTGGAAATAGCTTACCAGTCAGGATCGTACAAACTAACATGTCCGTCAGGCCAAATGACCTTCAATTTCCCACTATCTGTTACATGATATGATTCTGGCTTTATGTTAAGGTCAAGGCTGACAGTATCAACCATCTTTTGTTTACTTTCAGAATGAATGCAGCTGCTACACTGACAGTTGTCTCTGAGCTAAGAGAATAAACCAAGAATATATATTATTAAAACAAAAGCTGTAATGCGAAATAGAATTTTAAATCTTACATAAAAACATAGCTTTTGAGGCGCACAATTGCGTAAAACTCTCAGTAGTTTATCATTTTATCTTCTGTATGGCTTCTATACTTTTAATTATTCAAATACCGAAATAGTTTTTGTTGTTGAACATAGAGAAGAACTTCCACAAAATAATGTTCATTTAAAAAATAAACTAAAATATCTGAATTCTAATTTAGGATACAAACCAAAAATGATGAAATAAAACGACTCCTTTTGTTTTTAGTATCGAGGTTCCTTGGTAATTATTAATATTATTTATGTGCATCTATTGTATTTTTAAAATATTTCTTAATATCTAAAACAATAAGTTTTTTTTTTTTTTTTGCAGAATAGCTGCAATATTCATCGGCTCACAAAGTAAACATTTTACATAAAAATTTTTGCAATGCAGTACAAAAGTTTAATAAATGCGTTTTTTATTCGGCATAAAAGATTCCTGATAAAAGTTAATGATAATCAAAAATGTATTTCAGTACGTTTTTTTGCTTATTAAAAAAATAACGGGTATACGCACCCATATATAATAAAAGTTGCAAGCCAAATTATCTTGGAAGCCAACTTTCAAGGAATGGTGCGACGTAGGGAAGGTTCTCATGATAGTTGCATTATCTTCATCCGCAGCAAAAACTGCTGTTGCTCCGGCTCTTAAACCTGTTGCAAAGGAAATAAAAAAAATTTATATTCTTCTATTCAATGCTACTAGTATGCACCGAAATAAAAGCAAACACAAATTATTGTGCTAATTTCCTTTTTTGCGATTATATTGTAACCAAATCAAACTATATTCTCCCACTAAATTTCTTAAAAGATCTAGGTGCTAGATAAGAGGGAGGGGGTATTGTAAAACTAGATTTGCACGTTTAAATAAAAAGCTATTAATCCGAGAGGAAAAGTTTAAATGTTGTTATGGGTGTTAAAAAGATCTATGCAATGAGATGGGCATTCGGAATGTTGAACATTATGAAGATATCGTACATTTTGCACTAACAGGGTAGTAGTATATAATTTTTCTATAAATGCTGCTGACGGAAAATAAGCATTTGAATGACAACGTGAGTACGTTTATATTGAAGTTATATCTTGAAATAAAAATATTAATACTAAAAGTGGGCAAGAAACAGTACATAATTTGAAATGCAGAAAAAGGCTGTCGAGTAGATATTGGAGTTCTAAAACCTATAAAATAGTAAAACAGACTAAAATTTAATATCGGTAATGCTTCTTATTATGTCTAGGGACTACTAGAAATGACGGATTTGAAACAGTTCTAGAGCCAGATATATTCGTTTAAACAACAGATAGCATTTTTCCAAAACCTATTTTGTAAGCAACTTTACGCGTTTCTGCAAAATAAGTTTTAAGCATTTCATTTCATCGATTCGGTTCAAACTGGATAAACTGCAGACAGAGCTTGGTGTAATCATTGCAAAACATGAATAGCAAATTGAAACAATTTTTCATTCCCGTTTTTAATACAGAAAAACAAAACATTTGATAATCACACTGATAAACTTATATAATTTCATATTAAAAATTATCATGGTCATCCTGCAATACCAATTTAATTCGAATTCATGAAAATGTGATTGGAACATTTATTCATTAAAATAAAATTTCAAATTCCAGTGCATAGTCTGTTGAAATAATGATGAATTTTAGGAAAAGAGGGATCCATTTGGATCGAAAGTATTTTAAAATGTTGGAAAAGAAATCATGTTTCGAAACAAAGATAATTTTCGATAGAAGAGCAAGCAATAAGTGTTGTTGGGTCGCGCGATCTCTTTTCACGTGAACAGAATCTGCCGATAAACACGCTTCAAAAGGTCATTTTCCTCTATTCCAGTTATCTTGAATAGAGTAGACATAATCTTATATAGTAAACAGTTGAAAGTCCAAAAAGCCGTTAGAGCTCTTTTAAATTCTGTCTGTAGACGAATCAGGTCACTGTCTTAGTATAAGCATTCATGCGTCACTGATCTGATATCTCTAAATTCGAGGCTATCAGAATCAGGAAAAATATGATTTTGAGTGCTTTCCATAATGAGTACAAAATATTGCATAATTCATTCTTATATTATCTCTGATTGAGAATAAAGATATCTATCTAAAAATGAAAGTATATTAATAGAAATCTTATTCGCGCTTCTTGTATATGCAGAAAGAGAAGTTTTGTTAAAACGTTAGGTGTTTCGAAAATTTATAAATATTCTACTACAAGTATTTAAATTTAACAAATGGATAATACAATATGGAGTAAGTTTATTTTTCAGATTTTCTCGGAATTAATTTAATTTCCGATGGAAATTGGGCTGTAACCCTGGGATGCGATAATTCAAAAGCACCTAAAAATTTAATCATTCAAATTTTAAACTAAGAATATTTTACCTAATTTTAAACATCTGAAAAGTAAAATTATGATTACGGCTTGTAACTAGACAGTCATCGATGTTGTAATGCTAATATCATTTCAAAATATATTAATTCAAAGTCAATATGCGAATATTTTTTGTATATTTATAATATAGTCATTAAAATGAACTATCGCGTTAAAATCAACCTAGGGCTATTAGAAGCGATGAAAGCTGGCTTGCAAAATACTGTTTTGAAGCCAGTATTTTGCAAGTATTTGCCAAGCCAAAGTAAAGCCAATATTTGCAAACTAGCTTGCGCTAGTTTGCAGAATTGCAAGGCGCTGATAGGAGAACAGGTGACTTTATTACTTTTGCCTCTGAATTATTTTATAAAAAGATAAATATTTTTGTTGGATTATTTGCACTCAAACCCGTATTGAAGATTTTGATAAGGCCTCGAATAATTTTAGTACATTCAAATTTATAAAAACGGCTCTGATCACTGAGTGAATAAGCAAATTAAAGAATAATATTTAAAATGCAGATTTAATAAAACACAGACAGTAAAACTAAATACCGATTAAAAACAATGCAACACGTTCTGCAGGAACAATCGAGCTTAAATTCTCTAAAAGTAGTGCCTGACAACCAAATTAAAATTAGAAGGTTAAAATTATACGACTTATATACAGTTGTGGCAGATTGCTATGAGCGAGGATCGAACCTGCGACACTAGGCTCCGTAGCCGCGTAACATAACCACTAGACAAAAGTGATCACCTCTGTTCAGAGGCTATTAACTAGCTTATGAAGCTAGCGCCACACAGTAATGCTTTCTGGACAGCAGAGGCGTAACTAAGATGGGACAGGCAGGCCAAGTGTCCTGGGCGCCTTTACTCGAGATCGAAAAATTAAGGGTTAAATTACTTGCATTGATTGAAAATTTTTGTTTTTAACTCTTATTCCCCAGAACTAAAATAAAGCTTATTAAAAATAAAACTTTTTAATATCTTGATTAATTTACTTACCTCGAACTTTCCCAAATCAAATCATTAAGTTTCGTGTGCTAAATTCGTTTCCGACCTTGGCAATCGAGTTGTGAGCGTTTGAAAATATTTTTTTTTATTAATAAGCAAAAGCAGATTATTGTCTTAATATAAACGAATGATGGAATTATTCATAAGTAAATGAATATGAATTTTCCTTACATAAACAGAGCCAAATTAAGGCATGTAAGAGCCTTTATAAAATGTATGTCTCGGAGGATGGGGTTCTACCAGTTTTCAAAGCCGGATTTTTTTTATTATTATTATTGATTCCAATCTCTACACAAGCATTTTTTAAGAAATATGATACCTATATTAAATTTAATTGGAGATCACTTTCAAGATAGCCGATTGCAATGCCACGAATAAAAATTCAGCTCTTTGTAGTCGAATGGCACCTTTGAAGATGGTGCATCATTTTGACGTTTTATTCATTTATTTTTAATTTTGATTGGTAAAAATATCAACAGAGTGGTAAGAAGATGTAGATTAATCTTTTGGGAAAATTCAACTAAAGACATATATATTACATATTTCAGAGCAATGAACAAGTCCTTCTATATAGGAAAATAATTATGGATGGAATTACTTTTCTGAGAGCAAAAAGTTACATTGAAAAATAATTTCAAACAATATTATTAATTTTTTTAACTATCTAAATATTCTATTACAAATGATTTCTGGTTTATGAGTCATTCATACAATAGCAAAAAAGCTGGATCTGCAAGCAAATTTGAAAGCATGAAAAAAATGCTATGGATGATGTTCTAAAATTTAAACTTCACTTGATTTTAATTCGAATACGTAGTCAATTTACTTAGTAATCAATTCAGCCCTTGTAAAGACAAAATTAAATTATCCTGAAAATGCCACAAAAAATAAATCCTTAACCCACCCACCCTCCCCAAAAAAAGTTGGAAGACTCTTTGAATACTTTGTGATCAGAGCTCTATTATTGAATAGGCAAAGTCTGATAGAAGATGAATTAGAAACAGCGTCATACTTAAGGAAATTCCTCAAATCTTTCTGGTTGATAAAAAGTGTAGGTATCTAAGATATGAATTCGTTTAATTTGTAAAGATTGGGTCCCGTATGGATGTTATTGAGGGCTAAAACAACAATTATAGTGTTTATTCCTGTGAACGATAGATTTATCTAGGTATTTTGCTTTGTATAAATTGATGCAGACAATCTGAAATCTCGTACTGAATTCAACTAATCTACATTCCATTGATTTTCATGTTTAAAAATTTATTTCTATTATAATTAATTATAAATTTACTATGCAGAATCAGAGATCTAGAAGAATAAAATTTCTTTGCTAAAAAGAGACATAGTAATAAAGTGATTCCTGAAGAATATTTCATTTTTTATTAAACTGAAAAGCAACTTCAACTAAGCTGTTCTTTACGATTCGCAATACCATTCTTTACTTTTCCGAAACTCTAAATGTTTCGCAAGAGTTATCAGTCAGCAGACTAAGCTATAGAAAAATAGTAGTTCAACTTTCTGTTTTTCTATTTTATCTATGTTATCAGAGTCGCTGTCGAAAAAGTTTTGATTTTTTTTCCAGTTTTTTCTTATTTAATCACCGTTTCTAAAATTATAACATTATCAAATGATAAGAAGGTTGTAGATCTCTGTAGTAACAACAAAGTACTAAAAATAGTTTCCTCCCTTACTATGAATTACTTCTATTCATATCAAGTTTATATCCGTAAGCAGATTTTATTAGTCTTTTTGTTCAATATTTACTTTTGGAACTACATTTTTTGATTTCAACATATAAGCATGTTTATATATTTTTTAGATCTTGCTTCATTTTTTTTTTGTTTATCTTGCAAGATTTTAAGCATTCTTTTGAGAAATGGCGATTTCAAATGGTTATTTGAAGATTTAGAATTAATGCAGTAATACTAATATCTGATGTTATTCTAGCAAGTGACTACTTGAAATTAAAAAATAAAAAGATCAGAAAGTTTAGTATGAGTTATTATAGTTTGCTTTTCAGCATCTGCTAAATTATTAGTTTTATTAAAAAAATGATTTATCTAACTGGTCTTTTAGTGTGTCTGTGTATGTCTTGGGTTTAAAGAGTGCGCGCAATCCATTATTACCGTAGTAGCGCCAATCGAATGCTAAGGATAAAATATGTGATCTTGCCACTACAATTTTAATTTTATGTCAAATTTTGATTTCAATCAGTCGGAAAAAGGCGTTCAAAATATAAATTCGACATTTCGATAATAGTGTATTAACCGCATGCTAGGGATTAATCGCGAAAGAACACCCGATAGATTTAGTAAAAATGCTGGATTCACGCCTAGGATCGATATTCGTAACTATTATCCGCCAATATCACGCAAGACATTTGCGGTTTTATCCACAATTTTATGCAAGAGAGGAGGATAGCATTGTTATTAAAGAAAAAGTTTTGAGAAAGCCATTGCCTTTGCAACTTATAACTTTCTGTAATGAATAAGTATGAAACAAAAATTCAGATTTCTATAAAATATAACAAATGTCTTACAATAATTTCTCCATTGAGAACATATATAAAATTTTAATTTCCGAATTTTCTGTAGGAAATTCAAAGAAGAAATTCTTACCTGTATTTTGAATTCGTCTAGTTATGCTGAGTTCCGGATTTCTGGCCGATTTCAAGAAGCCTCGAAATGTTGGTTGAACAGCCAACCGACACAGATTATATATACTTCTTACGCTCATTACTAGCCGGGCGCTTAGATCTGCAAAATAATTTATAGGAGTTGATGATTTTAAATAGATCATATTTCAATATAAAATTTAAAAAATCATAGAAATTATACTGGTATATTTTATGGAGATATATCTACGGCTTTGATATGCATAGATATCTAAAAGCGTCGTATTTAGACCATCAGTTTCGAATTGATCCTTCATAGCAGAAATATTTGTCCCAATAGACTGTAGAAATATCTACGAACGTGATTTTTTTTATCTACTTAATTCAAATCTTTAGCACCGGCCTTTCCGAAGAGCACTTATCTTGCAAAAGAGATTTATCTAAAATTAAGCATGACTCATTGGAAAAGTATGTTTAGATAGGTCATCAACATTTAGATTTTTTTTCAACGAGTTCTTTATTTATACAAATTACTTCATCAGTAATAATGGGAAAGCAAATCAATCCAAAGTTATCGCCAGGACTCAGGCACTCGTTAATATCAATAAACATTACTCAGTATGCTTGCACTTTACCATCTATTGTCCGATTTCAAATGATAATTTCAGTATCATTCTTTTTATTACGCTAAATAATTCAAAAAATATTTTACTGGGTGAATTGCTTTTTCATACGAACTAATTAGGAAGATGTAGCATATTACTAGATGACATTCAGAGAGTTCCCTAAAAGTTTAGCACATAATGAAAGATAAACTATGTTCTTGTCTTTACGTTTGTCCTAACGGCATTGCTTCTAGTTTCAACTGACAAACAGTTTAAATTATCAACACAAATATTTTTATTAAGGTAAAAAGAAAAAGAACATTGTTGAATTACATGCAACGATGAGAATAGAAGGCTTGTATAGTCTCTGTAGAAATGCAAGAAAGAAGCTTCTTTATGGAAATTTTTTGAAATAATGCCAAAAATAATTATATTCCTACTACTATAATGCTGCAAGCGAGACAAAACACCAAGCAACCAAACCACTCTTAACGCAAAAATTCTATTAGCATGTTGATTGTAGATGACAAGTAATGCGCGCTTGTGGTATCCTTCTACATAATTAGATGACCTTCTCTCCTACAGTTAAGAGAATACATATAATTAGGTAAAAGCTCCGATTAGTAAGTCATAGCAGCGAATATATTAAGATATATATTTGATCTTCTGATTTCCTAAACTTCCTACCGTCTTTGAGACAACCGCCTTTTCATTTCTGGTGTTTTAGCCAGTCAGGTATTTAGTTTCATATTGAGTTCTTTAAGGATTTATGCTAACTAATTAATGACTTCTTCAAAGGAAGACAATTACATTCCAAAATAGAATAAATTCTCTATCTGCTATTTACTTTATAAATATTTTAAGTGATTTTAAACAGATTAATCCGTCAAGAATGTTTCTGAATGATAAATTTGAGCTTGAATAGAGTTATTGCAACTCATACTTGGTGTACTAACACAAAATCAATAAAAGGAAAAATGCAGTTTTTGAAAAAAAAATTTCAGATGTAGCTTTCATCAAATATACAGAGAAATGTCTACCTTGGACTTGCCATTCAGCATACATAGAAGATTCTAGCTAACTAACGTGAGTAAGAGTTTATAGAGCCTTATTCATTGCACTGTGAGACGAATAAGGCTCTCTAACATCTAAAACTCATAATTGAAACGAAACTCTAGGGGAGGGGGAGTGTAATTAAAATTAAACTTGGTGGAAAAGTATTTCATTTCAGAATATTACAGTCAGCATATTTTTAGTCGTTAAAATACATTTTAAAAATAAAAATATACAGAAATGCCAGTTCAGTGATAAGATATTTTAAATTCTTTAACTTGAACGCTAGAAATTTTATAACACACTTGGACATTGTTAAGTTCTCCGCTAGAAAAATGTTGGGGGAAATCCAATAAGTTATATAGCTAGATTGCCAATAAAAATGTTGCAAACAAAAATCGAGAAATTACTAGAAATGATATTTAAAAATCAATTATAAGCATATACAATAATGATAGCTCTAAATCTTTCATGAAAACAGAATAAGACAATTTAGACCTAGGACATATTTTAGGCTTTCCTCTTAAAAAAATTACTTCAATTCCTGCATAGATTTGAAAATCGCATTAATAAATTAAAAAGATACTTTTTAAAGCCAGCAAATATTTTGAGGCAAATTTGTTTAAACTTATGCTTTAAAAATTACCAAATTTTTAGTAAAAATTTATTAGCTAATAGGAAGCAAAATTAAACAAAATAGAATTTGATATTGGAACTTACGACAAGCTTCAGAAAATATTTTGACTGCTGAGTAAAGCGATTTGCTTAGGCTGAAAGTGTGATAACCTTTGCAGGGTGCGGCTTTCTTATTAATGGAATCTTATCAGTTGCACGAGATAAGTGATAATGTGTGGCCTTGTACATCTGTTCTAATTGGTTGATTTTTTCTGACGTAAGGAAATATATGCTATCATATAACCAGATCTGGGCGAATCTGCAGCTGGCAATAAAAAGATAAGATTTTTGTCTTATTTTAAAATTTGAGGATAGAGATAAGATAAAGGCACCCCCCTTTCTTTCTTAATAAATATGTTGAGAACAAGCCATTAACATAAATATATCTTCAGTTATCAAGATGATGCAAGGTGTTTAGAAACATCCTTCGATCACCAGCCGACGAAAACCAGCTAAAAAAAATGTAGGCTTCAGTTCTATCTACTTCGCTCCTAGCAAGTGACATCTGTTATTTCCTTTTTCATTTTTTCCCCCACATTTAAATGAAATAACTAAACAATATTTGCAAGGAAGTTTTTATTCCTTGAGTTCTAATTTTGCATTCTAAATTAAATGACACATTCTGCACGAATTATTTATTTTTATTTCGTTGCAAGTAATAACCGAGAAAGTTTCAAAGTAAACAAAATTTTTATTATTTAATCCTTTTATCATCAATTTTAATCAATGAATTAATTGCTACTAATGAATTCAGTATTAATTTTAATATCACAAATTTTACAATATCGCACTTTATTCAGATTCTTTATTGCAGCCGAAGGGTTAAGACATACTTTTATTTCAACAACTCGTAATACAGAATTTCAAAAATATTGATAAATTGAAGGCTGTAACTAGAGAGGGATTAAACTCTTATGGGACTGTTAAGAAAGGTTAGTTTCGGTCCCATTTTTTGTTCCAAATTTCCAACATTAACAAATGTTATGCTAAACTGAACCAACAAAACATTTAATTGCAGATCAGCTTCAAGAGTGTTAGTTGCACGTCTCTCGTATGAAACAATTTATAAGAAATTTTAATCAAAATAGCAATAAAAATATTATAAAACAGTTTTAACACATCCTTAATACTTACTTGCAATTTGAATCAAAATAGCAATATATTATAAAACAGTTTTAACACATTCTTAATACTCAATTACAAAAATTGCCTGGATTGTTGGATTATAAATCAGTCAGATAACTAAAAAATAATTGAATCATATTAATCTCTAAGCGCATTTGAAAACATAACAAGAAATCTTACTAATAATGTTCTGGAAATTAAACGATATTTGACTTTAATTTGGCATACTTTTTTCAAATGAACTGAAAACAAATTAAGATTATCCCGATGATACCACAGAATAACTCCCCCTAAAGTTGTGAGGCTTTTAGAAAGTATCTTATTTTTAGCTTATTAGATAACCCATCCCTGTCTATAGCATTTTTGAAATGCATTTAAAAAAATTTACTGAGGAATTATGAAATTAATAAATACTAAAGGATTATTAAAAAGCGAAATGGGTGCAGCTCGGGTCACTTATGTTTTTGACTTCAATCTAGTTTAAAAAGCTGTAATTTCGAAGACAATTCAGGTCGATTTTGCACTCAATACATATGATAGTTTGCAATATATTCTATCCTTTTCAATACAATTTGATAGAATTCAAATTAAGAATATTTAAGATGCAAATCCTATGGAGTTTTCCTGTAAAATTAGTATCTAGCCAAATTACAGTTCAAATCAAACAAAAAAGGCTAATAGAAACAAGTAATCTGTTCACATTTCATCATGCTTTAATTTTCCCAAAATATGTGACAATTTTTTTTTATAGCAAGACGCTTTGGTTATGCGCTGCAAACACTCCTGGGAAGACAGAATTAATAAACTGAATTATGTTATCATGTGATAAAATAATGTCAATATGGATGAAAATTGGTACAATTTAATAGAAAGAATATTTATCAATTTTATTGGAGTCTTTAGGCTTCGATATATAACAACCCTGTGTATGGGGCACAAACTAAAATAAATATATGCAAATAAATAAACTGCATTGTACAGTTGTAGTATAGCCACGAGATCCAGTACAGAAATTCGTGATCTAGTGGTCATGATGGGGAAAGTCTTTAATAAATCTTTCAAAACTGTCATATGCCCATAAATAAAATATGCAACAATCAGTCATTCAAAGAGACCTTATTGTTGGAGTATATTTAGCTGAAGCCTCGGCGATGGAAGCAACAAATTTTCAATGTGCATGAATAAAATAACAGCTGTTATTGTAGCTTATATAAGAATGCCTTTCCAAACCACACTGACGGACGAAATAGAAAGCTTACCGACAAACGAATGTTGGGAGACTTAATTGTCTGAAAAACAGGCTCTAACTGTCCTGGATAGCATCCGAAATGAACAGTCATCTCCAATGCTTCATTCTCTATGCCGTGAATGTTTATGATTTTGATGATATCTAGGATTTCTATTCAGAGAGTATGTGGGGACTCACCGAGGCAAGTCATCTGGTCCGACCAGCCGATATTTATTATATTTTAAAATACTGGGAGCTGAAATGTGCAGATGGTTTGTTATCGCAATTCTAAAGAAAACGCTTAGAGAAGAGCTTAATCTTGCTAGTTGTGAAATTTGGGGATGTCTCCCTTCTTGCTCGTCATCTTAGCTTTCATGTTACTCTGTAAGTGAAAATCAAAGTGAATCACTATCAAAGCATTCTGGAGCAACATGTTCAAACTTAATCCCGAGAGCAGCAGGATCATAACACTTCTGTTCGCATTGATAGGTGTATTCAAGGAGGGATCATAGATTGCAGTTGTTCTATATGAGTTTAAGCACGAATGATGAAACTAAACATTTCGGCTGAGCCCATATTTTAAGGAATTTGAATGCTAATGAATATTTGAGGAGGTCTTTGGAATTCACATTTTATGATTGAATACCATCTTCAATCACTAATTTGGAATGTAAAGGTTCTAATTCCTTTGAATGCTATGCATGATGTTTAGGCAACAGTCTTGCTCCGCATACAATATGCACTTCAGTTAAAAAGGGGAGGAGATTCAAACCCTCAAGTAATAAAGATTTGTCCTCATTCCAGTGGCTATCGTTTTATTTGCCCCCTAATTGCAGATGAATGCTGGCACAACTGAAAAAAGTACCAGTTGAATAAAGTCACTGAAAGTAATTCTGAAGCAACAAAGAAAGAGCAATGGCAAGTTTGTGTACTCTAGCAGCAAATATTGCTACAAATATTTAATCCGGGTAAGTTACAGTCTAGTACGTTTTTGAGTTACAATAGTGTTTATTTATGCAGGCAATAAACCTGAATACGCCATTGAAACAAATCATTTCTACACTTTCTTTTCAATTGTCTGCTTAAAAAGTGCATACTTAAATTTTCTTTATAAATGTAAAAAGGGCGGACTAAGTTTTTTTAGTCCTTATTTTATTATAATTGTTTAAACATCACAAATATCTTGAAAACAAATAATAAAAAAAAACAAGAGGGATAACTCTCGAGTTTTAAAAAATATTCTACTAAAAAGAATTTAATGTAACAATTTGAAATTTTGCTGATGTATTTGTTGTTTTGCATTCAGGATGAAATATTCTAATTCAAAAATGAGATTATTGATATTTATATCAATGGATTAATGAAGATAACCAGAATAATGAAAATAGGCTCTAGTTTGACATGAATTCTGGAATCAAAGTCGAATAGGAATCCATTTTTTTCTTGTTTGGTGATTCAAACTTTTTTTTGCAATATCTTTTCTCTTGCTTCATGGCCCATTTTTGGTATCTTTTTTTGAAATAATATACTGTTTTTCCTGTAAAAGGACTCAATTTTTCTTTTGTAGTCTCATGGAAGCAGAGATAAAATAGATTTTAGATTTAAACCTCGCCCTGCATGGAAACTATCAGTGATCATTTCAAACTAAATGAGTTGGTGAAATAGTAGAACGTATTAAAATGAAAATCCTTGTATTAAAGTGGTAGCAATGAGCCCATTTTTCTTTCAGAGAGGAAATTCATATTAAGTGAAAGATTTCAGATTTGTTTATACATTGTTTCTGGATTTTGTTAGGTAAATATTAAAATGCGTTCGATCCTGACTGATTTAAAGTACACCAAGAATAAGTCCATGACAACTTATGACAAAAAATTGGGTTTCGAGCTCGAGACTCTAGTCGGGAAGCCAAAATTCTGTCACGAGACCACCACGGCTATCATGTATCTGGAATCAGTAGTAAATAGTAGTGGGAAACAAGCGGAAATGTAACTTGAAATAATACTATGCATGTCTGAAATACTAAGAAATAATTTGTAGTATCTCCTATTGCCTTTTCTTCAGAACAGAGTTTTATTTATTTATTTATTGACAACTTACGTCAAATTTCTTTTTTGTCAATACGCAAACATTTGTAATTGAATAGAATTATGTAATTAATAGCTAATTATCATGGAAATATAATTTGAGTTCATTAAACAGCCTGATCAGTGTAGCATTTATTTATTAGGATTACATTACACACGAGTAAGATTACAATATTGATTTCAAAAATCCATACAGCACAGAAGAGAGAAATGTTCGATGGCAAAGTATTTTTAGTCGCTTGAGTCTTGCACAGTTTTCAGCCCAGCTGCCTGGAATAGTTCCAGTTAATATGACAGGCGTGATTACAAACTCCGATTCTGAATCTAATCTGTAGCTTTTTAAATAGTTGTGGATTGAGTTGTTGAATCTCTAGTGTTACAATATCATTTTATGGATTTCGGATTCATCGTTTTAAACAACTGCATCTAAGTGCGTGAAGTTTGTAGTCCAGAATCAAACTAGCTGCAATTATTTGTTCAACAGACTATTTAGAATGCCATTGCTAATTTTGGAAATTAATAACTGCGGGGGAAAAAAATCAGCACCAGAATTTTTTTTTTCCTGCAGAGTTTTAGGGAGACAAATTTCAAAATACTGCTTTGTGATAGACTCATTGTTGTGTAAACATGTTCGTTTTTAATCTAATTTTGTAAACTAACAATATCGCAAAAGAATGAAATTTGTCGTTAACCTGTTAACTGGGTATGGCGAAATATTTCAATGCAAAACGAATTGAATGCGAGTTAATTATCCGGTTAACAGGTTAATATATCAGGACACTGGAGAAGTCAATTTCTGCTAGCACATGCATTTCTAATCCACAGAAATTACCTAAGGATCAGAAGATTAAGACACCTAATATCTTTAGAGACTCTGCCGCAAGGGAAGAAATGCAATTTCAGAAATTCATACGTTTCAGTGCTCATTCTTTTTCGCAAAAATTAAGCAAAACAGGAACTTGAAAGATAGTTTCAAAAGCATTCATCGAGAATAGGAAATGGAGAAGATGTGGATGGGCCTTACCAGTTTGAATTAAAAATTGTGATAGAATGAAGAAATGTTTGAATAATTTGTTTAAAAAGTCTTGCTTCATATCTTTAAAGCAAATAAAGGTTATGCTGGTAATTTTTTCCAAATAAATATTTGAAAACCCTACAATTGATCTTCTATTCTTTCGTGCAAGAAGGATATGTACGCATAAGTATTTTCAAGAACTTTTAGATAAAAATAAACAATGCGAGATAAACTACAATTACTTCTTATTGATAAAATAAAAATATTACAATAATGTATGATCAATTAGATAAATTATCATTCATTATCATAATTTGAGTACATTATCAGAGATTGGAAAATGATGGATAAAATGAACTGGAAATTGTGAACAAATAACTAAATTTAAATCTACGTTCTCTTAGCATACATATTTGCATTAGTTACATTTATTTTTCTAGAATTAACTTTAAATGATTTAATAAATAATTAAAATATTTATTAAATATTTTCCTTGAATTAAAGTTTATTATAAAAAATATTGAATAATTTTTCTAATCAAGTAATTTTAATAATTTATTTAAAGTGCAAGAAGTATTTTTTCTATAATCCTCCCATTAATAAATAAAGTTACACAACAGAGGTCTAAAAAATTTTTTAAATGCACAGTGTAATAGTAATTATGAATTTATAAATTATTTGAAAAGTTAAATTTTATTTGACTAATATAATTTTAGACCATTTTTTTTTCCAATTTTCAGATAACTCAGTGATCACACAACCTTTTTATGGATTACTTATCCCTTTCCGATTAAGCAGTTTCTATACAAAACCACAATTTGATGTATTTTAATAATATTTGTTTTTTTAAAGAAACAATAGAATTTTCCCTTTAATTTCGTATGTTACTCTCTAAGTTCTTCTCGTCGTTAGAATTTTTCCTTTAATCGTATGTTAGTCTCTATGGTGTTGAATACATAATTGTTTATGACTTAAGGTAGCATTTAATGCTAACTTATTCACTCATCCCTTTGAGGGGAACTATATTAAAAATTTCTCATCTTAAATAAACGCATAAGTGAAGTTTTATGCCTGGCATTTTTTCCCTTCAGTTTTCTAATAAGGGGGTTGGACAAAAAAGTCCCACTGTCCATTAAGAGACTAGAGTATTTTCCGAAACTTTTTTATTACTGGTACCGCCATTTGTTTCTTGTATGCCCCACCATCTCTCTCTTACACTGGAAGCAAGAAACTTGTTTCCTGGTCTATTTTCTTTAAATGGCTGGAAAGTATATGCAATTATAATAGTATCTGAAAATTTTTCTCACAATCAGTTCCCAAATCTGTCGTTCTGCTATAATATTTTGATGGATGTCATCTTTGAAAGCTACAGAAAAAGATGTCCACCAGTATTCCTCTTATAAAATCTTACCATCCTCCATGATTTTTTCGTTGTCATTACATGTGTATGTAATTACTGAGTTCCCACAGAGAAACCAGATTCAAAAGCCTGTTAGTGGATTTTAAATTCAGCGTAAAGAGATAGCTTCATATTATATACATATAATCAATTCCCACCCCCTTAAATCGACTTTTATAGAGAGGGCACAATGATCATATGCTGCTCAGGAATAACTACTTTTACAAAAAATTTACAAAGTGAAGGCTGAATAGAAGAATCATTTTCTAATCTAGACACTACGCTGGAAAATATTTCAGTTCGCATTTTTAAACATTTCATGCGACAGAAATCGCATGAATTAATTAAAAAAAATGGATTAAATTTTGAGATGAAATTTGATTAAATTTTTAATATTTTCAACACATCATCATTTCTGAGAAAAAAGATTTTTAGCCATACTATGAATTGGAAAAAAAATATATGTAGGGCATGGTTGCGACTTGAACCTAGCTTATGTTCGAAATAAATGAAGAGGAATTCCAACCGATCGAAATTGGTTACAACGAAACAGGGTAAATCCCCGCTATAATTCTTATCAAGAATAAATCTTAATATTTGCTACTATGCAATATTTCTCACTATTTACTAGAACGTATAATACTATATTTATATTTTATTATAAAGCACGTGTTTCATTTTTCAAATATAGTTGAATAATGCAAGTTTTTTACTTGGGATTACAAACACTCCTTTTAAAATACATGGATCTTTGAACGGAAAATGCTTTTATGATTGAACATGTGTACATATATCAAAAAACCTTTCTGTTATAGGGCGAAGGGTCGGCTGAAATTAATAGCATGATTGCGATTCCGTCTCTATAAACGAACTTACTCTAGTATTTTGAATAGAGGTAGTTATAGCGATTACAGCTATATAACCCGTTTTTGCCTTACGAAAAAAATTGTTATTACTTGAGAAAATACATACAAAAGTTTCATATTCTTTTATGACTTTATACTGCCTTGTTTTTCAAGGCAAGTCGCCATTTTCTCAATGATTTTTGAAAAATTTTGAAACTCGAAAAATTATCTGGGAGGAAAATCTAAAACTAATTCGTGAATACAGTGCCTTCACGAATCAAACGTATTCAACGCCTTTTGTCATAATTAAGATGAATAAGTGGGAGTGGTCTTCCCAAAACTTCTTCGCATACTCTCTAATAAAGGCATTATTAGAGAGTATGCGAAAAATTGTGTACCTTGGATAAGGCAGAGAACGTCCTGGATGGCATTGGTGTACACTAGTTACGAAATATTAACATTTGGCGTGAATTTAACATCTGTACTGAATTTACGGTGCAATCCTCTCAGAGTTTTTTGACGATTAATCTCTGACAGGCTGTAAATAACATTCGAAAATCACATTTGCGTTTCAGATGCGTTTTTCCCAACAGACTGAAATCTGAAAGTTGACACAGAACTGATCCATTTTGGTCGTTTATTGTGTTAAATTTAATGCTTTTTCGGAAAAGGTGCCCTCTTGTGAACATTTTGGAATTTTTTTTTTCGAAATTCCGTGAGCTCATCTCGTGTATAGTCTATATACCAAATTTCGTAGCAATCCGTTCACCAGTTTGCGTTGTAGGAGACTGTTTATGGGGTAAGTTTAATTATTACCACCCTGTATATATGTAATGATGCTTAATTTAAATTCTAATTAATTTCCTATTTTTTTATTGGAAATTAGCCTGTGCTACTTTATTCTGAACTCTGCTTTTATTTCCTTATCCAAATCTCACTTCTTTTATTTAATTATTTCTAACACGGGTTCTAAAAAAGTAATGACTAGTGAATTTCTCGTGTCCCGAGCGAAGGGATAAAAATCTATAATTACTAAGGCATTGTTTCAATGATACCTAAGATTCCTCTGCCTAAGTCGATACATACCAAAGAAATCCCTGAAAGAATTTCTCAATAAAAAAAACACTGAGCGGAAAACTCACATTTTCTGCTTGTGTCCCACTGTGAAAGGATTTGTTTTTTCACCGCTCATTTCATTGTACAAATCTTGCTATCCCTTGGGAAAATCAATTGAAGTGTATTCCAAAGGTGTTTTCTTTTTGATCATAGATCTGCCAAATTATGTTACACACTCGCATATATGCATAAAATATGTAATAATTTCAAATTAGCTATGCTCTAAAAGTAATTTTCTAATCGCTTGAACTCAGTCTTCATTGCAACTTTAACTGCAAATTTGAGGCGGGCTTTAATTTTTTCACGAAATTAAAACGCCAAGATTTGTAGATTCCTTCCAACACAATATAAGATCGTATTTCTTTCTCACTTTCATCCTCTCTGCTTACCTTCTGTTCGTTTCAGTATCCACTTTTCGAGGAGTTTATCTCATTAAGGAGTAAGACGCGGAAGGACGAGTGCATTTCAGAAATTCTTCGTAATTCTTTGACCTTGATTCCCGCACTATTAAATACTCTTTCGTTCAATTTTTTTCACGTGTATGTGAGTATCGTATCGTTTCTGACTTTATTATTATATTTTAATTTAGTGTACGAGTAATCCGAGTTTACTTTATTGTAAAATGTAAAAATCTGCTCCTTTCATCTTTCCTCTCATCCCTATTTTGACGAATTAAACCTATCCTAGCGCATGCGCAAAAGTACGGAGGGTTTTAGAACCTGCTGGAAAACAATACTTGGTTCATTACTTTGCTTTTGCCATGACGTGGTCAAAGAAATCTTAACAAAAGCCAAAAATTGAACTATATCTATGAAATTTTAAAGAATAAAACACGTTAAAAAAAACTCAGCGACTGCTTCTTCAATCCCAGTTTTACAAAACTTTGATAGGGTTATCATCTGTGTAGCGAAATCCAAACCTAGGGATGTGGAATATATTGACTGATAGCACCTGTCAATCTTTCGGAAAAATTCGATCTCATCTGCAGTTTGAAAACGTTTTCAGTGTTCTGTAAATCGTGTACCAAATCGGAGGTAACAGCCTTTACTGCTTGCTCTACATCCCTCAACCTGTCACTCTTTCTCTCTCGTGAGCAAAGTTTTTTCAAGTTAAATCTTCTATGTTTAGAACTGCTCTAATCACGCTTCATTTCAGTTGTTCTTTATCGTATCAAGGAAATTATATTGATATCAAAGAAAAGTATGTATAATTGAACTCTTGTTGAACTCTAAAAATATATATATATTCTTCAAGTATTAAGTGAAATAGTTTCTTCAACCTTCAAAATCTGGTGTGTCCATGCGATTGAGTAAATACTTTTAGAGCAGAGTTAATTAAGAAATTGTTACTTTTCTAAACGATTTAACAGTTTGGTCACTTTTTCTTCTTCTTTTGGTTAGTTTTTGACCTTTCAAATTTTCAAGGTTAACGGGAGGGATCGGAAACTTACATTTGCTATTGAGGGTATATTGCCAGACGCTTTATTGAACAAGAATTCTGACATTTCCGACAGTAAACTCCGCCACAAATAGAAGCTACGCACTTTTACAACTTTTCTCCAGAATTAACTTTAAACTAATGAATTCCATATTATTAGCATTTTTTCCCTGGAATTTTTGCTTGGAATTCGTCAATTCAATTTATTTCATTGCTAGGAATTCATTAATTCCACAAATATCAAATTATATTCTATGTTTAGCAATTTATCATATTCGTAGTTAATAAATAAAATTCATTTGAATAGTTTTCAAAAGAAAGAAAGTATGTACAACTATTTTTGTTTAGGCCTTAATTCAAAAATATTCTAAATTTTTCTCATCTGAACTGTAAACAATCCCTTTTACCAATTTCCAATTGGAAACAAAGAATAAAACTCTGAAAAATGGGCTTGTAAAAATAGAGTGACAGGATTTTAGTTAGAAAACACCTCTGTTTATTGGAAATAACAGTATTGACATTTTTCAGGAAACCCAAATGTAACGACTATATTTTATTTTTCTGGAGTTTCTTTTTTTCAGCCTATATTACGACTCATACTGTTCGTTTCCGGATCCCGAGACTAGCACGATATAACTCCGCTAGGGTGATACACAATAAGATGTGAATGTTTATGGAATTCTTTGTTAAGCTTTGTTCTTGGCTTTCGTCCCGTCAGACGCATTTTCTTTCACCTCATCTCTATTTTGGTAAAATAAACGCGCCATGGCGCATGCGCAAATTCAAGGAGGGTTTCCGTATTTGAGAACTGACAGTAACTCATTCACAAATGTGGTGCAGATAATGCAGATGCGATGAAAATATCAAAATTAACAAAATTGGATTACTGCTTTAATAAAATTAATTCTACTGCTTTAATAGAATTAAAATCTGTAAGATGATTTTTCTCTTTTTTTTCTCCCCTTACAGTGTGAGAACGTATTTATCAATTAAAAGAGTGTGGGGAATAACATTTGATGAGTTCAGCCTCTTAGATTATACCTTTAAAAATGAATGAACACCTAATATTTTTTTAACTACTTTTAATCTCAATTCATATAATGAAATAAGCTAAGGTAAAAAATTAAGTTATTTCTTATAAATGTATCAGAGAAGTTAGTTTTTCCTTGTTAGAGTTAATTAATCTCCTAATTAGTGGCGTAACGACGAGCGTAAGGAACCATCGATGCCCAGACAGTCAGTCTTGGGGGCAATAACGTGATAAGGATAAATAGTATCAGGAGCATAATTTTTATTTTTCACCCTTTTCAATCTCATGTGCCAAATTTTGACTTTGAAAATATAAAAGAAACTCATAATATTGTCTTTTTAGCGCCTCAAATGTTTGGCGCGTGCGTATATATTTAAATGTTTACACAAAATGTCATAGTATCCAAAAAATGAAGTCAATTCATGTTCACTGATACGCGTAAAACGTTCGCATCAATTTGTAATAATTTTAGAATCCATGAGCATTTTGTTAGGGAAGAGAAGTAACGTCAACGTAAAACAATTTCCATTGATATTTGATGAGATGCGTAATTCCGTTTACTACGCAATTATAGCTTCAAGTTAGCTAACTCCATTAACAAAGCCGCTATTAAAAAATAACAATTTCAAAACTTAAACATTTCCAGAAAAAAAATGTTTCAGATAATTTTTCTACTAAGCAAAATTCACCTGACAAAGCTATATTAATAATAATAACAAATCAGGAAATAGAATCAGATTTTGAAATGGATATATTTATTTGAAAAACGTATCTTTATAAACTTTCGTTTTGTCAGAATTCCATGAAAGCAAAATTCAATATAAATGATTTAATAATCTCTATTTAAAGCAAAATATGTTCGTTATGCCACTGCTCCAGTGTACAAGTGGCTCCCATTTTTCATACTCCAGTTTTCATCAGTGACTTATCGAAAGTCGATGATGCCAGGTTATTATCTGCTATTATTTTAATATCCCTCCCCTTAACATATTTAATTCCAAAAATTGATATTAATACACAAATATGTTGTCTCCATGGCACTCCCTTAAGCAATGGTGTATGGAGGGATGGAACTAGGAACCTCCAAATCTTGTAAGACGTTGAGAAGACAATATTTTGTATTTACGGTTTTCAAGTTAAAATGGGTTTTACATTTTTAAAATCATACAACAAATGAGATTGGGAGGTATAAAAATATACTATTCTTTACTTATCCTTGTCGTGTCTCTGTTCCTAAGATTGGCTTACAGGGTATTTACATTTTCCTTATCCCCCATTGCTATGCCATTATTTAAAAGGTAGATCAATTTAGTTCTATTTACATCCTATTTTTAAAGAAACAAGAGTGCAATTTTGGGATGGACTTCGTAATTTTGAATCGAGGTTAAGAGATATCACCTCATCAAAGATTCACACCACATCAGCGGGATCACATATGTCCTCAGTGAACTGAAAGTGCACAAAGTCCACTTGCGCGGTGATTCATCGATGTCATTGGGTTTCGAACATGGAACCCTCCAGCTTCGAAGCAACATTTTGCAGTGAAATCTGCATTTTTTAACCACTTTTTAAAATATAAAAATACAGATAATGAAAAGAATAAAGTCATTGCATCAAATATTTAATTTCAAATCGAATTTTCAATTCAGTTTTATAATATTTCTAATTATGAGCTTCTGAAATGGTATTTGGGAGCGAAATGAAAACCTCATTGGGAAATGAGCTTTTCATTTCACCCTTGGTTTATAAATTTTTTTCCTTGGTTTATAAATTTTAAACATAGAATAATTTGCAGAAAGTTTTTAATTGATTACAGTTACTGAAACGAAACTGATGTTTACATACTCACTAAATGTAACTAGCAACAATATATATACAAGAGTTGATTATGTGAAGAACATTTTGAATGATTAACAATTCTACCTTAGCAACGCTGTTTTTCCATTTGATTAAAAATACTTTCGCAATATTATATTTACTGTTCGATGTTCTAGAAATGCATCTAAAGATTTTTACTGGAAAAAAAAAGCACGAAAGCAATATTTTGTTTACCTAATGAAAAAAAAAAAAGTGACAATTTTGTTTTTCAGTTTTTGGATTTCATTTTTTTCTCTAAAAGATGAGTGTTCTATTTTTCTGCGTTTTTTTTCGAACCTTCAAAGGCATTTCACAATCAATCATCAATATATCGAATATCACAAGACTGGTTTGAAGCGGTAATTGTTTAGACTGATTTGATTCCTCAAGTTGCTCCATTACAGAATGGATTATTGGTTATCGTTCATTCTTCTAATTTGAATAAAGATATATCGTGTAAACAAAAGTTTTTTTCAAGTGTTTTCGGAAATTTCAAAGTGATAGTAAATCACAAGACAAATTTTTGTGATTTGATCAAAATCAGATGTCATCAGTCGTCACTTTTTACAGAAATTCGAAGTTTCTTCAATAATAAATAAGCCTTGTACCCAAGGGATAAACTTAAAATTAAAAACTATTAGTTGTTATCATTCCTTTCTTTCGTGAAGATTTCTTCAAAATTCCTTAACCAATTCTTTTATCTCAGTCGTTTTATTTCTTTCAAATCTACAGCAATGAACATTTAGATTTAAAACCACAAAAATTTATTAACTACCAAATTACATCTTTACTTTTCTGAAAAACTTTGAAATTTCTTCACCAAAATATGAGCTTCTTTGTTATAAATCTATTTGCATTAATAAAGCAAAAAGTGGGACTGGAAAAAAAATTCACAAAAAAAATTATTTGTGCAAACCGTCCTTAAAGCTTACGTGCAACGTTAAATAATGGATAAATCAAAATGAAACTTTATTTTGAAACTTTATCGTGCAGCAAGTAGTTATATTGATTTGAAAGATCCATGTTTCAAGAAGTAAAGCATTCAAGTTTTGAATGCAAGTATTAAAAGTGTTTAATATGTCATCTAAATGGAATATAACAAGTTGATACGAAAATTTTTCAAAACCTTCTGCTCTTAATTCTAATTGTTGTTACTAACAAAGATGATATTATTAAACTCTCTCATCGGTATCTTCTACAGACTGCATTCGAAACTTGATACTTAACTTCTCGTTAAATTTTCAAATAAATATACCATTTACACAAAAAAATTTAGAAACCTGGGTTATCATTTTGACTCACCCTGTAATTATAACTTTGTAAACATATGAAGTAGCAAGAATTAGAAAGCTTCGTAGATCTACCCTTTGTCTTCAAAAATTTGAACTTTAAGAAATTTAATTTAAAAATGATTTATTTTTCCCAATCACTATGACCTAGGGCTTCAATAGGATGAGAAAAGAAATAACGTTCTTTGTTTGGATTCTTTTAATTCTTTCTCCATATAATGGACATCCTGTTTAATTCTTTGGGGATAAGTGGGTTTAAAATTGTTCCCATGTTATGCTTAGTTTTTTGGATGTGGGTTGTATTTTATATTTTTTGTGGGACATATTTTAACCCCCCCCCCCCTCGAAACTGAAATTACTCATAGTTCATACAGTCCTGCTTATTGTCATTTATTAAAATTTTTTTTATTTATTTGCCAATACTTTGCACCAATGGTAAATGCGTAAATAAATGGAAAAATATTGCACAAATCAAAATGCATTAATTAGATGTGTTCTGGTGTGATTAAAGTTTGCGTTTTGTATGATGAATGAATGCAAATTCCCTACATCAATGCGTTGTTTTATTATGAGTGAATAAACTTTTTTTTATAATAAAAACCATTATGTGATGTTTTACGAAAATTTTGAAGCTATAAAGTAATACAATTACATATGTCCCATTCCGTAGAGAAAGGACTTACTGAAACATTTTTTTCTCTTATATTGAATAATGTTTTATGTTAGATAATCGAAATGAATGTTTCTCCTACATTTTTTATAGTAAAAAATGCTATTCAACTAGAATTCTGATTTCTTTCTTAAATCATGTGCCGCAAAGATTTAAGGCTTCCCTCTTATTGTGGGTCCCAAACCTTTTCAAGAGAATAATAATAGATTTTAAGTGAGCGAATTACAGAACACGATACACTTTCTGTTTTAATGAAGGCATGGATTCAGCAATTTTCAAAAATTTGTAATTTTTATGTTAAATTTGAATAATACCTCATTCAAACTTTTCCACAAGTAATGAGTACATTAAAACGTGCCAAATGTTTAAAATCATAAATTTTAGTTAGCGGGAAAAAAAAGGAAAATGAAGAAATAAAAGTGAAAAACAAGTATTAAAAGAAATCAATAAATAATTAAACAGTGGATTCTGTTGCTTATTTTGTCTATATTGTTCTGGAGAATTCAAAATCTGATGGGTGGGTGTATGGTGAAAAGTCTAGCAAGCTCAATAACAAATAACGATGCTTTATTTCATTAGAATGTATGAATTTAAAGTAACAAAACACAGACGAAGCGTATACAAGAGCAACATCTGCAGTAAACAGCTGCTCACAAGTTGCAAATTGCTAGTAAACCATCATAAAATCACAAAGCGCTCAGACAGAACTCGCTCAACTACTCGCTTGAGCCCAACACGACTGCTCTTTTCCCACGCCTGACTCAGTACTGACTCCAGCTCTGTCTCCCAGCTTTATTTATCGCTTTTGGGACAGGACAAGCCAATTTCTAGCAAGATTTGCCGAAACTCGTGTCCTAATGAAACTATCACCAAGATTCTAGAATATTAGGGCCCCATTAGTTTTGTCTCCAAAGTAGTCTCCAGATGATCGCCAAGTTTGTCACCAAGACCGGTGGTCATTGATCCGGCTTCCATTCAGCATCAGTTTTACAAATAGTTCTAACGATTTTGCTTACCGCGTTAATCCCAGTATTGCGCTGGGAAGCAGTATTAGAAATTTGATATATATATATATCATGTCAAAAACAACAAGTATAACTGATAGAATGATTTAAATAATGGACTCATTCAATAAACAGCTTTACTTTGCCTTCATCGGTTGCAGATTTCTTTGAAAATAATGTTATGCTTAGAGACGAAACTGAAACGCTATGCTATTTTATTTCATGGTTTAATTGACCATTATACTTTTAGCAGTCTTTTTATCATAAAATAAAATTGAATAGCTATCCATAAAATTGAAAAGCTATCATTAAATAATTTTATTTAATCTTCAAAAATATGTGTATTATAAAATATAACAAAATAAAATGAGTTAATATTAACAACTCAAATATTAATACATGTTACGAAAAACTTAGTTTGAAATTTGATTTAAAGAAGCCAATTGCTTCTCATGAGATACGATTGTTGTGTTCTATTTTCTTTATCAATACATTTTAAAATTTTGAAGGATCTTAAACAATTCATACAAAATACTTCAATGTTATTTGAAAAAAAAATTATTGATTGAACTCTTCTGCTCTCCCAATTATTTCTGTAATTAAACTTCCTAGAGATGTTATTAAGTATTTTGTATCAATGGTTTAGCTTATCTGGGCAGATGTGGCAGGCCGCCCTGGGCGGCACTTTCTGACAGCTGCAAAATTTCACAATAAATAATATCTTTGAACGTGCTGATAGTCTCGATATAACGAACTGTAGAGACTAAGCACGTGATAATGTTGCTGCTAAGATTGGAAGGCATGCAGGAGTTCAGTTAAGAAATATATCCCAAAGTGAATTCGTACCTTTCTCAGCTCGTTAAATTTATATTTTGTTTACGTGCTGCCTGGGTTGAGAAGAGTGCAATAACTTGATAAGCTTCTCATAGAAGCTTCTGCAAAAGTTTAAAAACTGTTCAGGATACGCGGTTGAGCACAAGAGACGATGTCGTAAATAAGACACGGCATCATTATAAAGACATTTTGGTTTGGTTTGGTTGTATTAACGTCCCGTTTGAAGTAACACTAGGGCTATTTTGGGATGGACCTCGTAATTTTGAACCGCGGTCAGATGACGACGACGACACCTGAGCTGGCACCCCCCCCCCTCTGCACACCACACCAGCGGGAGGACGTTTGGTCATAACGGATTTAACATGCAACAGACCCCCTTACAAGACGGTTCTTCGGTGGAATTCTTCCGGTTCCCAAGCCGAGACCTTACCACCAGGCCACCGCGGCCCAAAGACATTTTTGGTCTTTCTGGGTTAGATGAAAACTTAAGCAGAAGAAGAGATGCAGGAACTTTGCTAGTTACGATGCAGTCATTTTTCTTCCTTTGTTTCATGGGTCCTTGACAACCTGTTCAACACAAAATGAATAATGCAAAAGATATTTACAAATAAAGAGGCTCGAATAAGATCATGCGTTTAGAAAGAGTTTTGAAGAGAGTACGATAGGGAAACTAGTGTAATGACATAAGGCGCGATAAATTATTCAAAAGATATGAGTGAGGCACAAAATGAAAAGGCATATTTTTAACAACAGAAGTAGAGATACCAACTTATCCCATGAAAATAAGTTGGGATGGAAGTTGTATTTCTATTTTCATTAGGTAGAATAATTTTAGAAATTCTTGAGAGATTTTAGCAGCTACGGAATTTGGTAGAAAATTTTGCCTATCTAACGCCGTCTTTGCTACTAGATCTGGACGACACTGAATGCAATTTAGATTACGCATCTACAGAATTCAATGACAGAAAATACTACTTCAACCTCGAACGAATTCGATTACGGATTTTCTTAGCTGACACAGGAAACGTAAATAAATTAATCTAGATGCACTTGGATCATTATAATTTACTGAAAAATCCAACATGGAAGATATTCTGCCTAGTATAATAATAGCGCTTCGAATATTACTCACAAATGCCACAACCAATGCTAGTTGTGAGAGAAGCTTTTGAAAATTGAAGCTGACCAGCATTACTTAAGATCAACAAAAAATACTTTAAGGCTAATTGATCAGGCTATCTTGTTTATTGAACAAGAAGTATGTGATATTATAGACATTGTTAGTGCAATAAAAGATTTTGCTCTTAGAAAAAATAGATAATATAGTTTTAGTTAAAAGAAGTTTTATTTTTAATTCTATTAATTTCTCAATAAAAATAGATATCGAATAGGATCATTTTAGTTCTAATTGAAAGTTGATTTATGTTTTATATTCTGTTCGCTGTTATTCATTATGTGGTCTTAATTTCATGCAATGCCAAAGCATATCATAAATGCAGTGTGTATCAATAAGGGGCACACTATAAGACATTTTGTAACAAATGTGTTTATAGTATAATAAAGCGATGTATACATGATTTCTTTATTTATATACTGTACAATAACAAATTTATTCTTGACAAAAAGTTCTATAGAATTTCTGCAAAATTTGGAGTCTTTTGGATTTAAATACCTAAAATAATACCTTAAATACCTGCCACGGGCGACGGAAACCTAAGCTACCCAGTATTTTTTATGCATTTATTTCGATTTCTTGTTCGATATTCACCTCCATTATATAATTATATTAGTTATATAGATATTTTTGGAAGTCAACATCAGACTACTTTTATAACGGTAAGAATAAAATCCGATGATCAGCGTGTCCTCTTTCTCAAAACATATTTTTAACCCGATAAAATAACACTTTCATTGAAGGCAAATAAATGAAAGATGTATCTGAATTCACATGGAAGAAGCTAAATCAGCCAGCGTCAAATTAACCGCTTGTTGATAGCTCAGTGGTAAAACTCATAAAACTCAAAAATAACTCACTTAAAACTCACACGCACGAACACTCAACTTTATTCCAACTCATAAAAACAGAAGTGAACTCACTTCATTTCAAAGCACAATCTCTTCACCTCACTTCACTTAACATTCCGCCGCCCGTTGACATGTTCACATTCAACTAATTGTTAATCATCTCACACAAAGAACAAATTTCATTAAAATACAATAAAATATTAAATTGCAATAAAATTTTAAACATTATAAATTACAGTAAAATATTAAATATTACACCGTTGAAATTGACTTCTAAACAAGTAGCCAATAACACAAGGAATACCTTTTAACACAATACACAAGAATAATCATTCTTCAATAGGCAATAAACATACCTTTGATATAGATCTTTTAAAAATACCCTTCCTGGTTTTCACAGCCACAACCCGAACTCTACCATCATTTCCTGGAAATAATCCAACAATTCTCCCCAACGGCCAGTTACTCACAGCCATATTATCTTCCTTAATAATAACTAAATCACCAATTTTAACATTATTTTTTTCAAAAAACCATTTTCTACGTTGTTGCAAATTCGAAAGATAATCATTGGACCATTTTTTCCAGATAATCTGCGACATTTTAGTTAATTTTTGCCAAATTTTTAATCTACTATCTGGTATGTCAACCATATTAGGCTCTACGATAGAAGTAATTGGTCGCCCTATAAGAAAATGACCTGGTGTTAAGGCATTCAAATCATCCACATCAGTAGTCAGAGGAACAAGAGGTCTAGAATTCAAAATCCCTTCTATTTGTGTTGTTAAGGTCAGAAACTCCTCATACGTTAATTTTGAATTTCCTACGACTCTTTTAAAATGATGTTTGAATGACCTGACTCCCGCCTCCCACAGACCTCCGAAATTTGGAGCTCTAGGTGGCAAGAATTTCCATTCAATACCTTCGCTACTGAGATAACCGGATAACTTATCGTCTGGGCTTTTTACTATGCTATGTAAGCGTTTTAACTCCTTATGGCTCCCAACAAAGTTAGTAGCATTATCCGAAAACAACTTAGAGCACTTTCCTCTTCTAGCGAAAAATCTCTTCAAAGTAGCAATAAATGCTTGGGAAGACAATTCAGTAACAAGCTCTAAATGGATGCATTTCGTTACAAAACAAATAAAAAGACTAACATAGACTTTTTGATAATTTCCCTTACGTTGGTTTTTGTATTTAATTAGGAATGGACCAGTAAAATCTACTCCAGTACAGTTAAATGGGTAATTGGCAGTAATTCTTTCTTTAGGAAGAGATCCCATTAACTGCTCACAACTCACTGGTTTTACTTTAAAGCAAGTTACGCATTTATGTACGACTTCTCTACAATTTGTTCGACCATTTAATGGCCAATACTTTTGGCGTACATGAAATAGCAAGGATTGAGCTCCAAGATGTAAATTTATCATGTGATAATAATTCAATATCATACGAGTTACCTTACTTTTTGAAGGCAATACAATAGGGTATTTTTTATTTATACACAATTCACTATTACTCAGTCTTCCACCAACTCGTATGAGACCCCTCTCGTCCAAAAATGGATGCAAACTTTTCAATTGGCTATCCTGAATTACCTCACCTTTCTTCTTAAGTGAATTAATGTCCTTTGCAAACGACTCCCCTTGCACTTGCTTTAGTATAAATACTTCAGTATTTCTTAACTCACCAGAGTCTAATGCGTCTCTTTTCCTATCGCATTTTTCTCTACAGTTTCTAATGAACCTGAAACCATAACTTAAAATACGGATTACTTTACAATAGTTATTACTTATATTGATCAAACTATGAACAAGATCACAAGCATCACTATTAAACACAGAAAAACAATTAGAGTCACTGGAGTTAGTGAAGGCTAGTTCATCAGAAAAATCATTCTGGAAAGTGGCTGATGGAATTTCCCTCTCTGGATAGTCTCTACCGGTCAGGAACTCAGGACCATTCCACCACAAAGAGTTCTCAGACAGTTTGTCAGGATCCACACCTCTCGAGATCAAATCAGCTGGGTTATTGTGAGAAGATACATGTCTCCACTGGTTCACCTTGGTTGCTGCCTGTATTGATGCAACTCGGTTTGCCACAAAGGTTTTTAAGTGACAGGGTTCTTTTTGCAGCCAACATAGAACAATCATGGAGTCGGACCACAAATAAGTGTTGGTTATATTAAGTTTCAGGGCGGAAATCACTCTAACCACTAATTTAGAAAGTAGAACTGCTGCACAAAGTTCCAATTTTGGAATTGTCAGACGTTTTAAGGGTGACACTCTGGACTTACTAGCAACCAATTTTACAGACACTTCACCAGTCTTTGACTGTGATTTGCAGTAAATCACTGCTCCATAAGCGACTTCACTCGCATCTGCAAAGCCATGTATTTCAATTAAAACTGGGCTCGGTAGTAATATACACCTTTCTACTCTAACACTATTGATAAATTGAAGGGCTGATGAAAATCGTAACCACTCGTCCTTTTCCTTTGTAGGTAGATGATCGTCCCAGTTTAACTCTAGTAGCCATAGCCGTTGCAAAAATATTTTTGCTCTTGCAACCATTGGACCCAAAATACCGAGTGGATCGAATATACGAGCTATGGTTGACAAAACTTGGCGTTTTGTCACACCTATATCTTCACTCGACACCTTGAAGGCAAAACAGTCTTCTCTTGATTTCCAAATAACACCCAGCGTTTTGGTTTCTTCTGCATAAGAGCATGGATATGATTCGCTATTTACTGCAAGCTCTGCGTTGTTACTGCACCATTTATGTAAAACCATCCCTCCTCTACCCAATATCTCAATCAACTCTCGTTGGAGCGCTTTTGCAGATTCTATACAATCAGATCCGGAAAGTACATCGTCCATATAAAAATCATTCTCTAACACTACTGCCGCTGCAGGATATCTCTTTCCCTCATCAAGCGCAAGTTGTCTCAGGGTTCTCATTGCCAGAAAAGGCGCACTGGTTGTTCCGTATGTTACTGTAGTCAACTCGAAAGTTTTTATAGGTTCATGAAGGCTTTCCTTCCACAATATTCTTTGTAGCTTTCTTTGATCAGGATGAATTGCAATTGCTCGATACATTTTCTTTATATCGGCAGTGAAGGCAAAACTGTGTTTTCTAAATCGTAACATAATTGAAAGCAAATCCTCTTGAATGACGCCCCCATTGTATTGTATAGAATTCAAAGATTTCCCCTCAGGGGTTAACGAAGAAGCATTGAATACAACTCTTAAGGGTGTTGACTTACTTTTCTCCAATCCTCTGTACACTCCAAGGTGGGGAATGTAATATGATCCCTTTTCTTCCTCATTTTCATGGATTTCAATCATATGACCCAACTGCTGATATTCTTTCAAAAAATCCGAATATAACTTTAAATACTCGGGCTCTTTTGCTAATCGATTCCATAAGGAATTTAGTTTTTTAGATGCAATCTGTCTGGAACTTCCCAAAGTAACCGGATCTTCTTTCAAAGGCATTTTAACAACGTATCTACCAGATTAATCTCGTGTGAAAGTTTTTGCGAAATGTTCTTCACAAATTAATGTTTCTTTATTTTGAGGCTTTTCAGTCTCAAGACTCTCGATTTCCCAAAATTTTCTAAGTGTTTTGTCTAAATTAGTTTCGTCCCTTATAAGTCCACAATGAATCCTATTCTTTCCTTCTGTAGGAATTTTTCCCGATACTACAAAACCAAAAACAGTGTTTTGAAGAATAAGATTAGAATTATTAATGCGAATTTGGCCTGGTCTTAACAGCTCATAAAAAATCTCGGCTCCAAGTAACATTTGAGCTTTCTCGGGTAGATTAAAATTGTTGTCAGCCAAATTTACGTTAGAAAAATCTAGTCCTGAAATGTCAATAGCATTAGAAGGAGTTTTACCAGTAGAAATTCTTGGGACTACAAGAAAATCTAAATTTTTGATAAAACTGTTATCCTCATTACAAATAGATGCATTCACTCTGAATTTTATTGTCAAGGATATATCATTAATTCCTGAAACTAGAACATTAGCTCTTTCTCGTTTTAAACGCAAAAGCTCAGTTAAATCACTAGATAAAAAATTTGATTCACTTCCCACATCCAGCAAACATTTAACTTTGTATTTATTTCCTGCCTCATCCATTAAATAACATACTGCAGTTGAAAGCAACACCGTATTCTTTTTATTTGAAAAACTACTCATAAATATTTTCTCGTTATAGACGAACTCTTCCGCGTTCGCGTTCAAGGTTGCTGAGTCAGCAGTTTGGTTAGAATCGATCGTTAAAGCCACGCCCTTTGAGTTTTTATTTCTTATCGATGAAAATGATTCTTTTTCGCTCTCCGCAGTATTAATTCTTGGAAAATGCAAAGACTTATGATGACGCCGCCTGCAAAAGCAATTAATCTTTGATCTGCAATTTGAAACTAGATGCGGGTTCAAACAACAAAAGCATAACTTCTTATTTTTTACAAATTCTACCCTTTCCTGTACACTTAATTTTAAGTAAGACTGGCAGTTAGCCAAAAAATGGGCTTCATTACAAAATGCACAATTTGCAGTCCTAACATCCGATAAGAATACTTTAGATGCATCTTTTGCAGGTTTTGAATCCGATAGAAATACTTTAGTAGTATTTTTGTAACCTCTAACAAAATTACTTTCGTTTAAAGGTTTTCCACGAGAAGTAAAAAACAAATCACATTGTTTTGCAAGCTCCGTTGGCGCGAACCAACTCTCTCCTTGTTTTATACTTATATGCGCTGCTGTTTCTTTATCCAAAGTTTGGAATATCTTATCCGATACAATCAATTGCTTTAGAGTTTCAAACTCGGTAACTTTTCTTAATTTTAAATAGTACTCTAAATTTGTAGAAAGCCGCGAGGCAAATTGCACATGTGATTCATTTATACGCTGCGCCTTCCTGAAATTTTCCAAACAAGCTTGGGCAGTGGGTTCAAACTCTCTCAGAACTATCGATTTCACTACCTCGTAATTATTTATTTCGTCATCCTTTATGTAAACAATAATATTAGATGCACGCTCACCCAGTAAATTTAAAAGGATTTCTGCTTTTAGATTATCAGGCACATTTTTCGTAACGAAGGCTCTTTCTAGAGACGAAAAAAAGAATCCCCACGATTCTGGCTTCCCAGGAACATTAATTGTTAAGGTTTTAATACTTTTAATTAAAACATCCAATGAGCAACTGTGCCTATCACTCTCTGTTTCATCTAAACTTTTGCTGCTATTACAGCTCGAGTGGGTTTTCGACAATTCCAATTCGAGTTTTATTCGTTCCATTTTAATTTTCTCAATTTCAAGAGTTCTCATACTTGTCTCTTCGTGAGACTTTCTTTCACTCACGATACTATTAACATAGTCCAATACAAAATCTTTATCATTTTCATATGCTTTGGATTTTAAAATAAGCTCTTTTAGTTCGCTTACCTTTGCATTTGACGGCACATTGTCGCAGAACTCCTCTGCGACCTGCTTGAGGTCTTCTTTTATGCAATTCTTAAACATTTCTTCTCAAATGAATCTCAGTCGCATAATTTACTTAATTACTCCGCTTCGACGGACCAGATGTTGATAGCTCAGTGGTAAAACTCATAAAACTCAAAAATAACTCACTTAAAACTCACACGCACGAACACTCAACTTTATTCCAACTCATAAAAACAGAAGTGAACTCACTTCATTTCAAAGCACAATCTCTTCACCTCACTTCACTTAACACCGCTTAAAAGCACCAGATTATCAAATTTTCACTTCAACAACAAGGATTCTTTTTCTTAGAGTTATAGAAAATTTACAAATTCGAAACAGATGAAAGATAATTTGCAAGACATTATATACCATGAAGTCCACAAGCAAGAGATCAAGCATCAAGAGGATTCTGCAACAAGTGACCTTTAAAAGTGTTCATCTTCAAATAAAATCTGTTACAAATGATCTTTCATATCGATTCAAATGACATCGCAGTCATATGACAAGCGTAATTATATAAATCATAATACATAGCTTCTCGCTGCCTTTCGTTGCGTACTACTACACTGGTGTGCAAAACTTAAGCAACAAGTATGTTTTTTGCCATAACTTCACGAGAAATCATCTGAGAGACATGAAATTCAGAAATGAGATACAGCATTTTGTTCTGAAAGAATGACGAAAGCATAGTTGCGCAGAAATGAATACAATGCATACAGTATGGAATCAAACTAAAAAAGGCTTTATTGAACTCATAGTATCGTTACACATGATTGTCTGTCCAAGAGGAAGAACATCAAGCAGATGTTCCTTAGTATGGGATATGCCCTCCCCTTACTGCAATGGTTGCTTCGCACCGTCTCCCCATACTCAGCACCAGATTGTCCAACAGTTCTTGAGGTAAGTGTGCCCATTCCTCAATCAGCATCTGTTTAAGTTGTCGGGTGTTCCCAGGAGGATGTAATCGTGCCTCAAGGCGTCTCCCCAAAGCATCCCACACATGTTCTATCGGATTTAAATCAGGGGAGCACGCCGGCCAATCCATTCGAGTGATATCTTCACTTTCCAGGAGCTCCTCAACAGCATGAGTCCTGTGTGGCCGTGCATTGTCATCCATAAAAACGAAGTCTGATCCAATAGCACCTCGGAACAGACGCACTTGGGAAAGGATCACCTCCTGACAATAGCGATCTCCAGTCACAGAACCTCTGTCGAAAACGTGGAGCTCAGTCCGCCCGTTCATCATAATGCCTCCCCAGACGACAACTCCAGGACCACCGAAATGGTCTCTTTCCGTGATGTTACTGGGATGAAACCGTCTCCCGACCTCTCTCCAAATCAACTGGCGTTGGGAACTGCTTGTGGCACTAAAACGACTCTCATTTGTAAAGAGGACACGACTCCATTGATGAGATGTCCAGTTTTTGTGCTCCCTGCACCACTCTAAATGGTGCCACCGGTGGGAAACTGTCAAAGGAATGCAGCGTTCAGGACGGGTGGCGAATAGGCCACCTTTGTGAAGGCGTCTGGACACAATAAAACGCGACACTTGTCTCCCCGTTGCTGGACACAGTTGCTGAGCAATGGCGCTTGCTGACTGGTTTCGGGTTCTTTTCACCTGCAGGGCGATATATCGGTCATCCACTGCAGTTGTTTTCCTGGGGCGGCCATCACCAACCTTTCTCACAGCTGTACCTGTGGTTTGGAAGGCTTTCCAAGCGCGCGAAACGACACTTTTGTTGATTCCGAACTCTTCAGCTACACTGGTCACACTACGCCACTCCTCCAGCTTTCCGATCATTCTTCCACGTGTGAAATCGTCCAGGTGATTTCTGCTAGCCATATTTCACGAATTAACTCACGTGCACTTGCAGCGAATGTCTTTAATTGCGTCTCCGTCCTTCCTTTTACTGTAGTGTTGAGCTGCGCGCGCCTTCCGCACGTGTTTTGCGTACTCTCACATCGCCTGTGACGTTTTGTTCCTGATATTTCCATACGCATGACCTTTCTCTTGAATTACTTGTTCATTGTACTGATCGCAAGAACTTCTTTTCTGCAATTTCATGGCTATCTGCTTAAAATTTGCATTGTTGCTTAAGTTTTGCACACCAGTGTAGTTACAAATGCAAGATGCGCAATGAATTCGAAAATTAGAGTGGCTTTGAGTATATAACAAATATCACTTGGGTATGAATTGATCTAGTAACAAAAGAAGTTTTTAAATCAAGGGTGGTCAAAAATTATTTTCAACTACTGTAATTATCTTTATTATAAACATCGAAAAAAATTATAATACATTTTCCTTCGAGGACTGAGAAAAATCATACAAATGGAAAGATGCTAACAAACTTATATAATTTCACGAAATCGAAGTGATGCTACTTAGTTAGCTCGCTAGAAATCATGCAGTTTCAGGAGGTGTAATCACATCAAGATCATAATTTATGAAGTATCCCAGGAAATACAACGAGAAGCTTAACTTGGAGAAGTATAGAAAGTATAAGGTCATAGGAATACAATTCATAAGAACAAATTCAAGGTGTATGTCTAAAATTGTGGCAACAAAATACTATATCGGAAAACATTGTACTAAACTAGCATGCAGAAGATGCTTCATGAGTCTCAAATATATCTAGCAGTTTTTAGCTCTTATATATATAACAAGGAACAAAATGATTTGAAGGATCAAATGAGCCCACGCATGAAAAAGTTTTGAAAAAGAAGGATAAACTTTTAATAGCTACATTTTTATTAAAATAGATCTATTTACTTTATATTATATATATATATATATATATATATATATATATATTACTCTATATTTATTATAGTTTAAACACAGTGGTACTTGGCCTTTTTTTATTAATTACTTATTTTTTTGTGTGTGAGTGGGATCTAAATGACTGTCAATTTATCTATTTTTGTATTGTGGGTATTTATGATATTCACTTCAGCTTCCAGATACCTTCATTTCTTTATTTAAATAATGATATTCTCTTTTACTGTCGCTTGTATTACTTTAATATTTCTTCAAACCTTCGGTTCTATTAAAAGTCTGAGAATTAATTTCAAAAAGTCCTTTCATTTCACTTTAATTTCAATTTCGTCAAAATTACTGAACAAAAATCTCTCCAACATCAATTATGTTGGGGACATAAATTTTAAAGACCATATGCTTGTTTTTTATACACTTTTATTTAACTTCATCTATTTCCTGCTTGTAAATATGAAGCAATATCATTGAATTTTCCCTCATTTAATTATGTACTAGAGATGTATAAAATTTCATCTGCGAGTTCCCGATGAAGATACGATATTTGAATACTTTTAAAAATTCTTATCATTTAATCAATTGATTTAGTTCATTTTTTTTTGTCCCGCACAAGTAGGGCCACTTGAAATACATTGATTTCAAAACTGATTTGAGAAAAAAAATGACTTCAAAATTACAAAATATTGATGATAATGAATTATAAATTGACTAAAAATTAGAAAATAAACAAAACAAAAAAGTTCCATATTTAAATATATTTAAAAATGTGTTCTTAGAATACGTTTTTAATCATTTATTTTATTTTTTGATTTGTGTTTATATCTAGCTGTCCTGTCTCACACGTTTACAAATGACGCAATACGATATTCCTTTTCAATGAAGAGTTTCGTTCAAGGCAATTCATATCCAGGATTCCGGAACAGAAAATCAGATGAAGATTTTAAACATCTGAGAACAGCTTTGCCTCCTACTTTTTTAGATAGAAGTAAGATTCATTATCGTTCATTTGTGACATGAGAAGCATGAACAAATTAGGTCTGAAGTACATTCTGAGTGCGATTACGATATCATTGAACAATGTCCAATGGGTAAGAAAGGTTAAATAAGTCAAACATGTTGAAAGTTTCAAGAATGAAGAACGCTGAATGAATAAGCAATTTCAAAATAGATCCTTTTCTGTAATGTTATTTTAATTTCTCTATTCTATTTCAATTTTTCTGCTATTTTATTTTGTCAGCTCCATTGTTCCGAGTAATGGGTTAATTATAAAATTTTCTAAGAATTGATTTACTGCAATAATTTTTAAATTGATATTCAGAAATAACTGAAGTTTTTGGGCACAAATTGACCAGCACAGGAAACAAAAGAAATTTACGGTTTAGGTTTAGAGTCTGAACAGAGCTGATAATTTAAGAATTAAAACTAAATTTCAAATGTTTGAAAAAATTTATTTATTTAAATTCGAAATTTTGAACTCCTTTTCTCTCCAAGTGTAAAACATCAGTAAACTACCTCCTCCCATATGTAAATTTTCTCTTTCACAACTTACACCACAATTTTGAATTCAGTTGTGTGAGATGATGTGAAAAATTTATTAAATATTTGTCTAAAAACTTAAGATAAGGTAACTAAGACACTTCAGAAAATCAGGTTTCTAGAATCCATATATAGATGATTTTGCAGCTTTATAAGAGATTTTCTTCTGCTTGAAAATAAATGTTTGAATTTATTAGAATATTAATTAGAAAGTTTTAAGTTTAGAAATTTATCGTATATCAAAACCTTTTCAAGGAAATTAGAATCCATATGTGTTATTGGATTGCTTAGATAAGATAAGATGGGGGTATTATTCTGGCACAAGATTCTTTTATAGGATAAACTGCGCTGAAACTTAAGGTTTAGAACAATTGTAATTTTATTCCGAAAGTGAATTAAAAACCACATAGATGGAGTAAAACTAGAAAGGAAGGAATCTAAAAAAATGTAAGTGAATAAAATCAAATTTCATGTAAAACTCTCTTTTTTTAAGAATGCAAAGATATTGATATATGCTTTTTGAGCAATTAGGTATGGTTGATCAAAAATATCTGAGATAAAATACTTAAATGTAAGAAGTCAGACCTGAACAATCTATTAAAACATGTCATGTAGTTAAAATGTCCCTACAACGCCTGCAAGATGGCGAAAGCTCTGAGAAAAGTAGATATTTGTAGGATAGTCTTGGATGACCAATTTTTAAACAAGTTAGGATGACATCGTATCAGCAGTTTAAAGAAGAAATACATGGTGTTATTATAGGTTTCATATTGTAAAATTTATTTTCTGTATTTAAATTCCATTAACTTTGCAAATTTTGAAAAACCCATTTACAAAAACATGTGCTCGCACATCAGCATAAGAAAGAGGCTGCATATGAAATTCATTTGCAGATTTTGCAGTAGATTTGGTTCTCTCATTTCCCGAGATACCAACATGGGCAGGAATCCAAGAAAATAAAGTATCAAAATCGTTCTGCAATAGATTATGGCATAGGTATTGAATTTTAAGTATAAGTGAAGGATCTGGAATTGAGCTAGTGACAGCTTGCAGATAACTCCAAGAGTCAGAGTAAATAATGATCTTTTTGACACCCTCATTTCTCACATATTGAGGAGCCAGATCAATGGCAGTTATTTTGGAGGTGAATGCAGAGGAAAATGTATGAAGTTTCCAACTTAAAACTTCATCTCCGTAAGTAAAGGCAAACCCACATGGCTATCGGACTTTGACCGCCTCGAAACATCGGCATGTAGTCACAGAATATTTGTTGGTGAGAGTAAAAAATGGACCTAAATACCAAATCTGAAGTGTCTGCCTTTGTGAAATTTTGGAATGGATGTAGTACAGTGATTTCATATTCAAACCCCGGAGGAATATGTAAAAACTTTTAAACTACATCTATGCTATAGAAGCTATCTGAAAACAATTGGCGTATACGTATTCCCAATAGGGGGGGGGAGAGATACAGGAAGGACGAGCATTGAATAAACGAGTATGATTATGATTTAAAACGATTTTCTGTGGAGAATGAGAATTTATTAATGATTTCTTAAAATTCGAAAGAAATAGCCAATAGAGAGTATATTCCATATGCGAAATAGTGGAAGTTCCTGATTCTCAATATATAAACTGTTCATTGGAGACGTTCTGAAAGCACCACAGCACAGCCGAAGGGCTTGGTTGTGCACATGATTCAGACATGAAAGGTAGGACACCGTGCTATACATTACAGAACCATAATCTAATTTGGATCTGATTACACTTAATAAACACGTAAGAGATTGCTTCCCAAGCAGTATTGTCAGAACTTCTAGAATTCTAAGTGATCGCAAACACTTGTTTTCCGCAAGTAAGAAATATGAGTAATAAAAGTCAGACGTTTGTAAAATATGACCCCAAGAAGTGCATTTTGCTTAGAATACATTTTGTTTAATTTTAACAGATAAAATCTTTTTTGTTTGTTTGTTTGTTATGTTCCATTTTGGGTAATTTTGTGAATATGCTGGATGAGGTCCTGTGAAGTTTATACATTTAAATGTGTTTGACTCGCAAGAATTTGTGTCATGACTGGTCTCTGAACATTTCGCACATGTTGGTGTACCACGACAATTTGCATGAGAGTGCCCGAATCGTTTACACTTAAAGCATTTAAGAGATTCGGCACATATTTGTGGACATTGCAATGCACATAACTAGCTCAGCAAGATTTGGGTGCTTCTGGGATTGTAAAAGTCAAAACGATATGCTGGGTAGGTATTATACTACTATCACGCCTGATATTTATTCTACACACAGCACACACCTTTTGATTGGTTACCGCTGCAAAAATTTCAGATTCAGTGACCGATTTCAGTGTCTGATCTGAAATAACAGGAGAAAAGTTCAGAGATTGTTGGGGAGGGGGTGACCTTAATTTGTAAATTACCAATTGAGTTAATTTGCAGCATGGGAAGGATTTGTTGCATCTATTAAAAAATCGCCATAACGTAATTTTTGATGTTCTTTACTTCGCCAATTGCTGACATGATAGATTTGTGAACCAAAAATAGTGAAACATTGTGAAAGATATTAGTAGTGTGTATAATGAAGAATTTAGTATCAATAGTTACATCTGTGTGATTAAGAGGAGCCAAGATCAAAAGAATTCGAATTCCGAAGACACTATTCACCATAGAGCCCAACAAGAGAAGGCAACCACCGGCTCTACGTTCTCCCAGCCTCGGTGCTTCTTTGATGTTGGCCAAAACCTATGCTCTCAGGGTCACTTCCGGGAACGTTGAACCCCCCTTAATGCTAAGCCAAGGAAGTTGACCACTTTTGCTTGATCCCTAGCAACTGAGCCATTTAAGTAACCAAGCTACCAGCCAAATTGATACACCGGAGACCAACAGTATACCAGCTATCTAGCAGGTTGCTACGCATGGCCAACACATTGGGTTTTTGACTGACCATGAGACGCACGAAGCAGACAGAGACGGCGACAGCTTCTCATGGAGAGTCACTCGCTTGCCGTAAAGGAATGGAAGTAAAAAAATGAAAGCAGGCGTAGAGAAGGAGAAACTTGAGAGGAGGAAAGATCTCTAGGTACCTTGGGCTTGGGACACCTGTACTGACTTAAAGAAGGTGAGCTCCTGAGGGCTTGAATTGCTCTGAAAGTTCCCATTGGTTACCAATAGCTTGAGATGATCACTATAGGGGTTCTGAATCGCTATTATTAGCCTTTTAAATGAGACATATTCTGAAAGATAGCGCTTTCGTTAGTTTGTATTTATTCCTTATTAACAATTTGTTTTTATTTGGTATCAATGTAAACATGGATAACAAGAAAAGTTTGCTTATGGTATTAAATACTTTTTTGCTGCCGTAAAGGAAAGAGCGTTTAAAGCTACGGAAAATTGTATGCTGTTTACGGTGACAACGCTGCAAGGGAAAGAACAGTGCATAAATGGTTTGTGAGATTCAAATAAGCGAATCTCAGCTTTACGACTGGCAATATTCCTGTAAATCATCCACGATTGTTGATGAAATTAAAGGCGCTGAATAAAATCCATTATCATTCAAAATCTTTTGAAATATTAAATTCACCCATTTTTTTAGCATTTGATAATTAATTGTTTGATCAAGTAGATAAATTTGAAATAAAGAATAGTCAAGATGCGCCTAGAATTGGTCAAATAGTAAAGGAATGGACGATCTTGCACCTTTCTTTTACCAGAAAGAAGCTAAAATGCGTATGTCCTTAGCTACCTGGCATTAGTTGTTGAAACCTGACTAGGAAGTCTACCTTACCCTTCATATAGTCCTGACTTAGTATCTTCAAAATACCGTTTGTTTTCCTCCTTGTAAACTCTACTTAAAGTGAAATATTTCAGTTCTTTGGAGAACTGCAAACCACACCTTGAGCGGACTTCCAGATTAAATTAGGAACGTTCTATACGACTGCAATAATGCAACTTCCTAAAAGTGGAAAAACTTATCAAATAAAATGATTCATATATTATTGAATGAAATTCTTTATTAGCAAATTTTTTTTTCTTTCAATCAATGCCAAAAGTCGGTGAAGACTTTCAGATCAGCCTATCGCATCCTCCTTCGGATCATTTTGTTCTGCTACTCCTAACACAAAACCAATTGCATTTCCTCTTCTATTGTTTGAAAGTGATTTGCATCTGCCATATGATAATTTTCCCAGGAATTAAATAAGATGATTAAACTTCAGTATTATTCACCAATGAGGAATTTCATTCAAGATTATATGAATCCTCGAATAGTAATTTATTCGAATATTCCAACAACTTCAAAATATACACAAACTTGCCTTTTCCGTTACTTTTGGTTAGAGTGCCACTATAACAGAATTCAAGCGCAGCGAAATGGTTAGAAAAAGGGTTAAGTAAATGAGATATCAAAATAATGCTGA
The DNA here is from genome assembly GCA_026543865.1 of Argiope aurantia. Taxonomy (NCBI): domain Eukaryota; kingdom Metazoa; phylum Arthropoda; class Arachnida; order Araneae; family Araneidae; genus Argiope; species Argiope aurantia. The sequence goes on from JAPMOR010036410.1 coordinate 265,293, forward strand.
AAGGGTTGCGAACAGGGGCGCAGTATGAAATAATAAGTCGAAAATATGAAATAATAGGAGGAAAGAGGTGAATAAACCATTTCAGAACATATCCTTCTTGTTGCGATTTCATTTTCTATTGCATGGATAACATTTTTATTATTCCGTGGTTGCAGTCTAGTACAAACATTCTGTTAATTTTAAAACTTCTATAAATTTTTGTTTTACATTTAGAGTATATGCCCGAAAGATACCCATACAACTTGCAAAAGAAAGAACTTCGGAAGTTGATTATTTTCTAAAAAGAATGTAGAAATTTGTTTTCACAAAAGTAATTATATTTTTCAATTTCTTTCATTCACCAACTACAAAAACAGAAATTGCATTCAATATTCCAAAAGAAAATTTTAAAAAATCAAAGAAGTTTAAATTCTATTCAGATTTTGAAACTAAAGCTAATTTCAAAAGTGGAACCAAATTTCAAATTACAAATGCTTTTAAAAAATATAAAAGTTTGGTTTTATTTAGAAATTATTCAAAAACTACCCCCTACCCTCCATATATAAATTTTCTCTCCCATAATTTATTGTAATTTTGAATTCAGTTGTATGAAATGATTGGATGGATATATTGAATATTCATTAAAACCACCGAATTAGATGCTAAAGATTATTCAGTAAAGTGAGCTATTTATATACATTAAATTATTACGATATGGCTATTATTCTAATGCAAGGTCTTTATCTAGGATAAACTGCGCAGAAGTTTAAGACTCAGAACACAATTGTAATTTTGTTTCTGAAAGGAAATAAAAAACCACGTACAAGCAATAAAATTAGAAATGGTAGAAGTTAATTAAATGTAAGTGGAAATAAAATCAAATATCACGTAAAACACCTGCTTATTTTAAAAATGCAAAAATATTAATATACAATTTCTGTCCAATTAACCTCTTGCGCTATAACGACGTGTCCGACACTGTACCGAGTTATTGAATTTTTAATATTTAAATCTGAAACTAAGAGAAAGTATTAATTTAAAATATTAATTTAAAAAACTTCAATATCTCGATTGTCCTTTCTGCTATTATAAGATATGAAATAACAATAAAGTCTCAAACAGGATGGGATGTTTATTGTAAGATCAAAATAAATGTCCCCTCGTAACCCAAGAGGCTTGAGCATAGTAAAACACAAATATCAGAATTAAAATGTTTAAAACGTAGCGAAGTCGAGGCTAAACAATCTATTTAAACATTTCGCATAGTGCCCCAATATTGTCTCAAACAATAGTCAAAAACATTTGAATATTGTAACATCACAAATAATTTTCTAGCATTTTTGATCTTGAGAAAATTCTGTCTGCAAATGTGATGATAATTGGTAGGTTTAATATTATTTTCAGAACACAAACCAAATTTAGAAACAAATAAATAATTTTTAAATAAATATTGCAATAAACTCAGCGAGAAATCAATACATGCAATATCATCTTGCAACATCGTATTTAAATCATTGCACCATTTGAGAAAATCATCTTCAGTTAGTTTGTGAACATTATCCTAATAATATAAAAACATTATGATGCCTCAAATTCCTGATAAATTTTGGACCTTTCTGTTGTGATTAAATTAAAAATTATTTTAAGAATACAGATAAATATAAAATTCATGCAAAAATTTCAGTTTGTTTTGATTCCTAAAAATTAATCTACGGGTTTTTGTTATTATATTGTTTTTGTAATAATCATGATCAAACAAAAACATAAAAACGATGCGTTATTCAGGATGACGAAACGGACTTGACAAAGAAGAAAGGGATCAATGATGCTTGAAGATGAAAGAGAAGAATAAGCAGTTTTAAAACAGATCATATCCTTATGCTATTTCATCCTTTTTCCAAGAATGACATTATTCTTTATCTCGCAGATGAAAACTTGGACAAATCTCTCGATATATAAAACGCTAATGTACGTGGCACAGAAATAGCTCTTATTATTTACTGTAGAATGGCAACATTCAAATGTAAACAAACAATCCTGCAAATTTCAGACTGCTTCATTGAACGTTTAAAAAGATGTACTGAATTAGCACTTGGCTTAGTTGCGGCTGGAGTTGCAAAATATTTTTAGATATATACCGGAGAGGGTTCGCCGTATCACCAAAAAGTCCATGAAGTTAGATAAAAGAAGAAGGGGAGAAAAAAAAGCTTCAAACAGATAATTTAATCGAGCTCAAAAATAAACTTAACTGCCGCCGGATGACTAATCACTATAGCTATTGCAAAACAATTAATTTTAAAGATATTAACAATGATATTTTTAAAATTTCCTTTTCAAAGATATCAGTTCCATTTCCGTACAACTTTACATTAATTTTAATAGTAATTTTTAATTTAACTGATAAATCATGCAAGAATGTTTTTAAAAGTTATAATGGAATTCGAACTCATTCATCAAAATATTCAATCGCGTACTTTCAACTTCGCAGTTGGATTTTGATTTCCACTTTTATTTCATAATGTATACACTTTTTAATTTGCAATAAAGTAATTCAATTGCATTCATATTTTTCCGTCTTATGAAATAACAAAAAGTTATTTAAAAAAAGTTTCATTCTATATTAATCATTTAACAATCTAAAGAATTAATAAAAGGGGCGAGCGAGATGTTCGCTAAAGGCGCCTAGTATATTATATAAAGCTAATGTACATGTTACAGTAATAGCTATTATTGCTTATTGTTGAATGAACAATCAGATGTAAACAAACCGTCATACAAATGTTTCAGATTTATCATTTAATGTTTTTACGGTGGCATTTAATTCAGGCTTCGCTTAGATAATTAATAGAGCTACAAAATATTATTAGAAATTTTCTGGAGAGAATTCGTCATCACAAAAATTCTATTCATTTAGAGGAAAGAATATGTAAAAGAAATCAATACTATAGAAATAAGCGTCAAACAAAATCTAACTGAGCACGAAAATAGGTCCAACCATCGACATATGAATAATCGTTATGACTGGTCTATGGAAATTGATGCTCATATCTTCCAAAACTATTATTTTATAAAAATGGTTTGTGCATTATCTTAAATTTCTAAAAATTACCTTTTTAATGACATCAATTTTATTTTCATACAATTTTTAACCCCTCTTTTTTTTAAAAAAAAATTATTAAATATAATTTGGTACACAATCTGGTTTTAATGCTATGATGAAATTCTAATTCACCTATCAAAACACTTAAATGCAAGCGTTTGTCAATGTTAAAATTAATATTTAAAAAACTCCTTAAATATTAATGTCTTGTTTTTAATATTAATGTTATATCTTTGTCTTTCTATTGACATTAATTCCGAAGTAACATTTTCCCTTCCGCTTTTATTTCTAGCACATACACTTTTTAATTTGCATCCATACTTTTTAATTTGCATAATTTATAGTACACTGGTTCAATTAAAGCCATGTCTTTTAGTCGTATCAAAGAACAAGGTGAAATTTTAAAAAAAATTTCATTTCATATTAATCTTTTGATATTTTAAAGTAAATTTGAGCGAACAAGTTGGCCGCCAAAGGCGGCAAATATACATTAAATTCTAAAATTTCTCGGAATTTTAGTTTTATAATTAGTGCACAAGTCAACAGGATATCATATAGCTCTTGCAAAGGGCAGGAATTTGAAATTTAATTATTTTCCAAAGAGGATGCAAAAATTCGTTGGCTTATTTGACACAATATGTTGATTTTGATCTGAGGGTGGATGAAATTTTCGTTTTCCCAGTACTTTTTTACGACTAATGCAAAAAAAAAAAAAAAGATAAGAGATAAAAAAAAAAAAATAAAAGCGAGCAAATTATCGTCTCATCATAAAAAATAAATTACACGCTGAACGTTTAGATAGTTGAAATAGTCTAAAAATTAGGGTCTGAAAATTTCCCTAACTTTACAATCCCAGTCCCTAACTTGCGACAGCTTCTTGGAAAACTGTCATCGGTTGCAGTCTTTCTTATCCTGTTACATTTTCATAGTTCCAACCCTTATGAAATAAGGAAATGGCGGAGGAGGGGGTGAAATTTTCTTTTCCTTATATCTCCAGACATGAAGATCCATCTTTGCCAGTCGGCTTGCTGACAGGGATTTTTTTATATCTCTTTTTGGCTAAATGTAATTGAAAATCTACCTTTTCCCTCTAATTCACACTTTTGGAGTTGGTCGCTTTTGCAGCTATATGACACAATCCCTCATCAGTGGTCTTTATATATATATAGCGTGAATATGATATCATAAGCTTTATATGGATGAAATGATAGCGTTATTTCAAGGTTAAAAACACACCTAGATTTGTAGTAGATACACCTATGGACTTGAGATTATTTAGTTGGTATGTACTGATATGATTATCAGTTTTTTTCCCTGTATCTATATTTGACACAAGAAAAGCTGACTATTATATCAGAGAAAAATCAAAGACTGATATCCACGACTACAGTTTATTTACTAATATTTGCAGGTGTTACAAATATTTCGAAATTCTGCTATCTTTCTAGATTCTTACCGAAGCATTTCGACTTTCTCGTTCACCTCCTTTCTGAAATTTGTTTTTCTTCAACATTTTTTAGGCATTTCTATTGCTTAATATCTTATGGCGTGTGTAGTAAATAAGATACCACATGCCCTTGACGCCAAAACAAGTGAGTGCAAAACTGTGGTTTCAGTCAATTGCAACAAAGAGATAACTTTTTTTTTTTACTTTCTTGTATACAATGCATTGTTGTTATTTCTAATTGCACGTGTCATAGACAAGCCAGCTGAGAAAGTCAGCGATTTTAAGCCAAGAGAGCGTCTCTTGTTTTAGTAGCGCCAACTAGGGCCAAGAGTACATCTTAGCTACTCACGCGTCACATTCTCTTATACACATTTTGACAAGGGGCACATTCACAGATAGAACAGATGAAGCGCAACCATGCCCGAATCGGGACTCGAACCCGGGACGCCCAGATCATGGGAAAGATGCACTACCCCTATGCCAGGACGTCGGCATACATTGTATGCAAAGAGAAAGTAAAAGCATTGTAAACGTTAGAAAATTCTAATTCGAGACTTTCATGAATTTCCCTACCGGAGTCGGAAAAACAAATTTTTGGAATTGTGTCTGTCTGTGAACACGATAACTCGAAAACGCTTTAAGCTAGATAAATGAAATTTTGTTTATGACTAACACGAAATTTGTAGATTTCTGTCAAATTTTGAACGAAATCCATGCGCAAAAGTTTGTCCGCCTGCCCGGGTGCAAGTGAAATCGATAACCGCAAAACGACGAGAGCAAGATGAATGAAACAGATTTAAGATCTTAAGCGTAGATATACGTAGCAGATTTAAAACCAAATCCTTAAAGGGATTGACCGTCTTGTGGTCTGTACTTTCAAAAGCATGTAAATGCAATATCTCGGAAACGTATTGACTTCAATAAATGTCATTTGGTATATGAATTTGTGACTACAATTGTAGTTTTGTGTAAAATTTTGGTTTCAGTCGGTAGGAAAAAGTCGTCCAAAATACATATTTGGATTTTCGGTACATGTGTATAAAACGAATACCAGAGATTATTCGTAAAAAAATAGCCAAAGATCGCACTCTAATAGTCGCCAACGGCCTACAGTTAATAATACTCAAGACCATTTAGTAGAGAGCATGCTGGAATGCTTTGGGAAGACCACTCTCTATAGTTTAACTGATGTAAATTTGAAACTGCGAAATTCTAGATTTCTTTACAACAAAGACCCTTATTGAAATCTATGAAAATTACAATGATTTTTTCCATAATCTTTGGGAAAATAAATCTGATAGATTTGACAGGATATCGTTATTTCTTCATGTGAAATGAGAATCCCTTTTTCCCTATAGCCTCGTTTACAGCAAGTACGGAAGAAAATAAAAATAAAAAAAAAATTAATGGATAATCACAAACTCAATGTCAACTAAATAGATACGATTCAGAATTTAGAATTATTTTACGACTAAATAAAATTTAAATTTATTCATGTCCCCTCTTAAAGCAACACAGAAATTATTTCTTAATTTTAAACTGTGGTCAGATGACAAGAGCCACATCTGGCACTACTTCTCCAGACTTTCTAACCACACCTGCGGTATTGCGTTTGGCCCTTGATTTACCATACACGCGACTGATCTTCTGCGGAATAGAGAGTCCAATCTGGAACCTCAGATTTCGAAGCTGAACTCTAATCACCCGGTCATTGCAATCTTGTAAGAAATGCACTGATCTCTTAGCTTACTTTGCTTTTCGTTTGGGGAAGGAGATGGATTCATGGATGAAAAGTCGTCGGAGAAGTAAGTGGGATTTCGCTCCTCCAGGGAGTATACTATATTGGAATTACTAGCATGCTCTGGATGTCTGGACTAGTAATTACTAGCCTAGATATCAAGAGAAATTGACGAAACGATGGCAGGAACTAAGGGAAACCCTAATTGCCATCACTGGCTACGCTACAATCCCTTTTTCAGAAGATATATCCACTTTTATGACAGTATGTAACTCGATCCCCCCCCCAGCTTAATGTACCTCAAAGAGAAATGAGAACCAACAAATATGATGGAAGCATGGCCACCCCAAATCTGTGATAATTTCCTGGAATATATAGTAATAGTGATGAGGCTGTATTGGCTGCGTTTCCTATGACGCACCCGTCTCTTAAGAGGGGGGAGGGCCTGTGCCAGTGTCGGCAATTGGGTGCAGGGCATAGTTCTCGGGTTAAGTCACAGCGGCTCGGCCATTCAAAGTTACCGGGGTGCCTAAGCATAAGGAGAGTTCATTTATGGTTGTTTTATTTTAAAGCGTCTAATTTTATAAAATGATTTTTTCAAAACTAATGTAAGTTATCTGTGCTTGCTGGTTTTGTAACAACAATCAACATTACTTTATTCACTGATGGCTAAATATGGATTTATAAACAAAGTAAGTGACTCTCAGCCTACGGGACACGTTATTTTATAAATGCCTGAAAATAATAATTGAACAGGGGTGAAGATAGAAAAGTCCTCCTCCTCTAAAAGTCGAAAATCTAAGTATTCAGACCAAAATGGGGAAAAAGGCAATTTCTTTATATGAAAATAACACGATATTCTTTAAATAAACGCCATTTTAATCTGCTCTGTCTTGTAAGTGGGAAAGCAAATTTAAAATTTAAACATTGATTAAAACTGTTCAAAATGATTCATGTTTACTTTAAAAAGTAGAACATTTAACCCTTTTTTGTTAAATTAATATAAAAATGATTTTAAAAAACACAATTTTGTTTTTGATACGTCTTGGTTTATTATTTCTTTTAAAAATCCAAAAGCCAAAAAACCTATCTGCTATGTTCTATGTATGCTAAGCATAGAAACTACAAAGCTGAATCAAAAATATAAGCACAAATTCATGATGTATATGACTCGGTTCGGAGACAAATTTTTTAAAAATGTTAAATAGTATACCACTTAATAAGGAAAGTACATATTTAAAACCTAAAAATATATTTAAATACATTTGTACTTTTAAAGTTTTAAAACTGAGTCACCCTTTATCAAGCACTTTATATAAACCTTCCAGGATATAAACCACCATGCTCGAAAGAGCTAAAAGTTTACAATTAGCGAAAAAAAAATACAACCATTATCAATAATTTTTGAAAAAATTGCCTAGTTAATGAAGTAACAAAATTTTCAATGTTAAGAAAAAAAGCCATAATTTTAAAAAAATGAATATTTACTTTTCACTTAACTTATATATACCTCTCAAACTATCTCTAGTGGAATAGACCACAACATAAAAATTTTAATAAATAAATATAACGCACATATAATGCAGGGACACAAGAGTTAAGGGTTAATTGTGAAAAGCATTCACTTTTGTCAAAAATCTGAAGCATTTGACGAAATGACACCTATAAATTAAACGAATATTAACCACTGAATAGCAAATTTTTTTATTATTTTTGTTGCTAATTAATGTGCACATTGAATATTCCCATTCATCGGATATATCTCAAATTCGTTGCACAGATTGAATTTTACACTCCATTGCGCATTTTGCATGAAAAAAGAAACGTGGTTTATCAGAACAGCTAAAATAGTGTGCTGTTAGATATCAGATGACATGCACTGTAGCACCAAGAGAATGGATGATAAGTAAAGGGATCTTTCAGGATAAGTTTCATGATAAATCATATCTGAATTACTCTAGACAGTTGAAACCTGAAAAAATCGGAACTAATCTCGGAGTTAAAGATGTATGACGAGATATCTTATTGAGAAATCTCTATCTTTACTGTTTTCTTTTAACAAATTTTTTTGCAAATAAATCAGATATTTATACTATCAGCAAATTTACCAGAAGGGTTGTTACCCGATGGGCTAAAATCATGGCCTTGATTCGTGGATTTGCGTCATATCAAGTAAATATACTTGAAATTGGCCAACATATAATATTTTGAAGCTCGTGATAGGAACACACTTTTGTGTTCGAATAAGATTAGATAATACGTATTTACAGTTCGCGAAGTTTCACCTCTAATTTCTCAAGTTCGGGAATGACATCATTAAACGTGAGATAAAAGAATTTTATAAAAATGTGTTATCAGAAATTAAGATTGGAAGCAAGATAAACATATTGCTTGTCTTGATAATTACTTCTTATATGACAACTTAAGGAAGAAGTTCATGCTTCGACAGTTTGAGTTTTTTCTTAGATAACGGACATACGGCTGCACGCTTCAGTGTTACATAATTAAGATTGACCTTTTCCATAACGTTTTATTCATTTATAAATATATCTTATATATACTTTAATTATGGTCTTCGTGTATAAGTACTTAGAGCTCAATTAACCCTTTACGGTCGTTTGGTAATTCTCACTCACCATTCAAGACGGTGCATCAGTTTGACGTTTTATTTGTTTATTTTTTAATTGTTAAAAATACTTACAAAATGGTAAGAAGATGCGGAAAATAATTCGGAAAAATATAAATTAAAACAATTATACATATATATTTTTGGAGAAATGTACAAGTCCTTGTCTTAAGTGAATAAATATGCATCGAATTACTTTTCCGAGTGCAAAGGGTTAAAGAAAATGTATTAGAACAAGCGCAACACAATTTCGGGTACATTCTATTTAAACCATGGGCAGAGTCAACAAGAGGTCGGTTGTGAACAGTGAAGCACACAAGATCTCGCTTTCTGAGTACCCCACACCACTTACTGATTTTATAAAATAAACAGCGGGAATGATCTCTCCAAAGCACCGTCGTATATTCTTTCATGGTATCATCTCGCTCCTTCCCTTCCCACATAAAACTGTGGACATTGGGCAAGGTCATAAATTGCACTCAAATTTTTATTTTCAGAGTCCCACATGTAAAACTTATTGCTTCGAAGTATAATAAAAGATGCAGTTTAACTGTATGCCGTTGGCGAACAACAGTTACGAAATATTATTTGACTTGAATCTAGCGTTTCTACTGAATTTCGTAGGATCTTTGACGATTAATCGTTAGCATGTGGCCCTTACTCAAGCACTAGAAAATCGAATATGTATTTTCGGTATCTTTTTCCCGAAGGAGAGAAACCAAAGTTTCACATGGAATATATTTGCAGTCAAAAGAAAACATTCTAAATTTCATTGATTTAAGTCTTTGCGTTTCCATGCGTGCGAAAGTATAAACTGACAAACGGTCAAACCATTGACATGTTTGGTTCCAAATTGGACATGGATCGATATTTTAGCTTCTAAATATGAGTATTAAATTTTATCTATCTAGCTCTTTACGTTTTGTAATTAAGTTCATTTCATTATACTCGGAAAGCTGGATAGACTTCCTCAGAATGGATTTTGTTCAAACTTTGATAGAAATCTACAAGTTTGGTGTCAAGTTCCTATATCAGATTTCATCCGTCATGATAAAAGCGTTTTTGACTTATGTTCATAAACATGCAGGCATAGTTACAAAAATGTATTTTTTGGACTTGATGAGGTCTGAAATGTGTAGATTCTACAAAATCTCGCGTTTGAATTTTTTGACGATTACAATACTTTTTCTTTGTATACTTCATATAAGAGAAGTAAGTCATATCACTGACTCTTCAACCCGCCCGAAGCCGCACGGATAAAAATACTGTATAATCGGACCGCCGCAACAGCAACACTGGCGGGAACTGTGGTTGAGTCCTAAGGGCCATCACCAGCCACGGTACAGCCTTTCCGAAGGAAGTACGTCCCGTCATCGATGGGAGGAGCCTGCCTTTTTGTGTACCCTCCAGGGTGGTGAGATCCAACCACCACACCGGAAGCAACTCATTCTCATTTCAACCCCCCCAGGGGGTTATATAAGAGGTAAAAATGCCTTCATTTTTTTTTTCCGTTTCGATTCGCATTTATATACATTTTAGGTGATTTATGAACATCGACAAGCATCTATCATTTCAAGTCGGATACTTTGAATCTCATTTCAAGATTGAAAATAATAATTTACCTCAGATACAGCATTAGTTAATAACGATTTACCTTCTTAGGCATTTTATCTACAGAATCCGGAGTATACAAAAACTTCCCTAATGTTATCAATAATGTTGCTATAAACATATAAGAAAATTAAACTTGCTTATTCAAGTATATTATATCAAGTAATTCTTATACAAAGTTGGATTTTATAGGTTAAAAAAAAATTAGTGCTCTTTCATCATCAGTCAGACAAGAAATGCCAATTTGTACAAAGCAATAAATAGAAAAAATGCAATGAATAATTTTGTTGTACAAAAATTGTTTCAAATCAACTCTGCACGAGGCTCTGCTTTTTGTTTGGGTCAGCCCTGATCATGAGGAACCATTCTGTGGAGAAAAAAATAATTCGCGTGTTCGCCCCCCCCCCTCAACAGGAGAATAAGTGAAAACTGATTTTGAGCAGTAAAATAGATATAAGGCATAAAAACATAAAAGAACATTTTAAGTGATTAATATTTAACGCATAAATATTCATCTACAGTTGCTTTTACCCCCACCTCTACTTTTGCAAAAAAGGAACGTAAATTATTTAAATTTTCGTCCGCAGGATCTTACTCCTAATGATTTATGGTTGAAGAATCATTTAGAACGACTTGTGCACTCTGTAAATATAGATAATTTAGTATACAATGCATGTACAAATTGCTTCAATCAATTCCAGTATGTATATATTACACAAGGTAAAAACATCGGTTAATTACGCACCTTCGCCGTGCATACAAACTACACAGACTCTTAAGGATTCATTTTATAGCGAGATTAAAGGAAATTAACTATTTTTTCCTATTTAGATATAGTGTATAATTTTTATTTTTAGACATAAGTACTAAACTACGTGCATTTTAAAAATTTATCCATATTTAAAATTTAAAAAATTAAATTAAAAAAAGTTTCCATGTTTAAAATAAGAATAAAAAACATTAAACATGAAAACATTTTAAAAAAAAAATAAGATTTTTTTTTTTAAATGTTTTCATGTGCAAATTAAATATTTATTTTGTTTGGAAAGTACATTCTCGTATTTCGTAAATTTTAGACACTTCCTAATTGAAGATTCTTTTCATGCGGAATCTCTCTCCACTGTATAAAAAATTATTTAAAGTGCTGTAAAAATTATGTTTTACAGATAATTATGAAGATTCTGAATATTTTTTTTGTGCGATTTCTTTAATGCAGTCCCATATGTCGCAATAGAAAGTATGATGGCAAATAGTATCATATTCAGAAAAACAATGATACAGCATGTGTAAAGGAAACATATTGACCTCTACACACTATGAAATGAAAGAGGCAAAGTTGCAAAAAATACGGTCTAAATAGTCAAGTCAACAAATGAATAGCAAAAGTGTAAATATGCTACTGAATGTTTCAAATGAAATGCAACTACTGAAGAACCATTTCTATGCTCATTAAATTTTAGTCAATCGCATTAAATGCTCTTTTTTAGATTTTTAGGTTACTTTTTAAAATTAGCCTGCATTGCCACTGAAGATTCTGGTGCAGGAAGTGTAAACTTTTTTTAAAAAAATTCCTTCCTTTAATAAATTAATTCTCCATGTTCTAAAAAGTATGCATATAAAATTATCTTGTTTTTGTCCAATATAATTTTTGTAAATGACCTCTAAACTGATATACTTCAAAGCTCTACGTTTTTCCACTCAGGAACTGTACCAACCCTCCCCCCCCCCTCCATTTTTCGAGACCTTATATGCGGCATATAGGAAAAATAGATAATTGAAGACGGAAAACAAAATTTATAATTCAAGACATATTCAACTGAATAAAGAATAAAAATAAATAGTAGTTCCACAGATTTTAATGAAATGCTTGAATTCAAGGTGATATTTTTGAACCTTTTTTGCTACTAAATAATAAAAAATTTGAAAAGCAGCACTAAGTTTTCAAGACTTCACTTGGAATCCCTGAAAATTTAACTCTCTCTGGTCAAGTGATTTTAATATAAAGTCACACTTTAATTAGATTTTAAATAAATTTTTGAAGTGAATTTTATAAATATTTTTTTTTAACTTGAAAAGTTATTTTCAATATTTCATCTGTTTTTCTCCTCACACTTTCAACTACCAAACCTTCCAAAGGATTAAGATCTGCTGACCTGACGTTAGTTTTTGCTCTATAAGTGAATGAAGATTCATAGATCAGGATGTTGGGGAAGTAAAAGTGCTACTGGAAAAGTATTAGAGTAAAACTAAATCAAAATTCTTGTTAGTTTTTTAAGTGTACCGTTTTAATTTCGAAGGTAAGAAATTTAAAAATAACAAAAATATGTTAAAATAGAACGTAATTCATTAGTAAATGAAAATACTGAAATTAAAAAACAAAAAAGAAGCAATTTTTTTCCTTGAAACATTTTGTGGAATGGAAAATTATTTGCAGTTATTGCATCTGAAGACAAATTAGATCTATTTAATTATCGAATTCGTCCATTTTAATTAAAAAAGTTATTTTACAATAAATTTCCTTCTGCTAATCTTATTCTGAATTTCTTTTATTATTTAAATCAGTTTTAGCGTAGCTGAGTTACAAATCGTCTGTTATAATGACATCCTAACGTGTGTATTATAATGGGATGAAAAATTGTTATAAAAATTACTCCACTTTCAGAATAATTTTGGGTAATGACATTTTTCATTTTTGTTTAGTTAGATTTACATTTTTATTGAAACTGTTTCTGGGCTATTCGGATCAGACATTTAAACTGCTATTGAATGCCATTGAGGAATATGGCATGCCACTTTTCATTCACACATGACATTCAGCTTTATTATTTAAATAAACATGGTATTTATATACCAGTTTTATAAATATAGTACTAGATACAGATATACTAAATATTCTGCAAAAATTTTTTATAAAGCATCTTATTTCTCAAATTTTCTACTAACTTCTCGTATCATGCATTTGACGGATAAAAATTCAGTTTTTCAACCTAGATTAACTATGCTTAAAAGTTACTATTCGAGAATACATTTTACAAAATACAGGAACTACGTCTAATTGTTTATTTTCCCATTCATTAGAAATTGAAAATTCAATTGTTGTTCAGCTAAAACATGTCATATTGTATAGGCGTACGTCAAAGCAGAGATAGTAAAGATTCCATTTAATTATAAGCAATATTTATGATTATTTTCATTCAGAATTCAATATCCAAAAATGAAGAATCATACTTATGATCCTTCATTTAGGCAACTACCTAAGGGCATCGAGATTTTCCCTTTTGGTATTTTCAGAGTAAATTCATTTCAGCGCCTTTATTTAATTAACGAAAATTGCGGATTTGAACTTATTGAAATAAAAATCAAATATAGCTTAAATTTTGGAACATTTCTCAAGCCCCATTCTTAATCAACTACTTTGATATTTTTATATTATGTTGCCTAGTAATTTAAAAATATGCCCGATCCTATAATTTAGTATTTAGATTGTGTTAAAGGTAATAATTATTTTTTTATTATTTTGTTTAAAATTGATTATATATTTCAATTTCTTTTTCTTTTTACGCAAGGTACTGAAACCCACTTCTCTTGAAAGTAACCCGCAATCATTCGTTTCTTTATTTCTGTTTATTTGGTATTTAAAATTGCTTAACCAGATACTTTTTATTGATTTTAATTTAATCTATGTATAGAAGTTGGGTAGAAAAAAGGGGTACCCCCTGAAATTTCACTGATTGCGAACTTCTAGAGAGTTAATCTAGTCCTAGACTTTTCACATACATATCTATAATAAACTAAAACTTGCATTTCAGGTATGTTATTATCTACCACAGTTCTTAAAACTAGTCGCATATAATTTTTAAGTGTTTATAAAAATAATAATAACAACATCAACGTTTTGCCAAAGGAATTTGCTCTTCATCTTAACCTCTATGGTAAGAAAGTAAAAATAAATTTCAAAATTGATATATATTACCTGTTCTCAGAAAGATATACGACGATCAAAAGCAAAAAATAGGAATTGTCAATTCAGTTAAGCATAGCCGAGTTTCGCATCCGGAGAGGAGATTCTGCATTTATTAGTTAAGGTTTAAAATATAGCTTCGGTATTTTCATGAAACATTCTACCGGAAAAGTGGCCTGGCGGTAAGGTTTTGACTTGGATTCGAACCCCGATTCCACTTCAGAATCACTATATAAAAAGACCTGGTGCTTGTTGAATCCATCGGAATTGAAAAACCTCCAGATGATGTGCGGTTTGAGAGACAAGTGTCATTCTTATCAACTGACTATCATTCAAAACTATAATATTCGTCCCAGAATAACTTTGTGTTGGTTCAAAACGAGACATAAATATAATTTAACTAAACTTAGGAGAAAATTACCGAAATTGTGTTTGTAATCCAGATGAGACTACTAGTTCATGACATACAAATGCATTCGAAAAGAGCCCAGCGCTTATGCACCGACACGAAAGTTTCAGTATTTTAACAAACGACGTAATATAAATACATGGTTTTATAACAAAATTTCAAAAAGGTATTCAAATGTGAAATTCCTATTATTTCTTTGAATATATATACACAACACAGCAGCCAATTTTTGACTAAAGAAGAGTTTAAGTGGTGAAAATGATGAAGATTGCATTCAAAGAAGGACTTTTGATTAGGTAGATTTTGTAGTTACATAGGATCGCTGAGCTGAAGGAGCCGTAGGCAGGTCGATCAAAACAGTGTTATTAGCGTCCTCATTCTGTAGTAATTAAATTTATACAAAAATACTTCTATGAATTATAAAGTATTAGAATAATATTAAGATTTTTTATCAAGTATAATTGGTCAGATTCCTAACAATTTCATTACAATCATTTTATTATTACAGTGTTTTATTATAATCTCCCGGCGTATGCTTAGATAATACTGCTGTTCATTCTCGGATTCAGAAACCAGAGTTCTTGTGCATTCTTCCGGAGTCGTTTATTTCCTCAAAAAAGGGGCGAGAGGAAAGCTGAAAGGAGGATATATATACAATTACCAATAGGGTGAAATCAGAATATTCCCGGAATTAAGATGAGTAATAACTGCTCTTTTTTTGTGTAGCACCACTTAGTGAAGTACAATCGTCGAAACGTGCTGGATCAGTACAAACGTAGATGCTGCACAGTTATGAGTCATAATAAAAAAAAATATTATTACATTTTCACGAATTATCATCTAAAATAAATAAGAATGTTTATTAAGTATATTAAATTATCAGCATGTTTATTAAATCGGGCCAGTATGTTTAGTCAGCATGTTTATTAAGTTAATAAAATGTAAAAGAGGGACCTCATACTATGCATTGCCTAACGCTGCAAAATCCGCCACTGATGGGACTATTTACAGAGATGGAGGAGAGTATAAAACAAGTATTGCCCATGCAAAAAAATCAATATAATCTATCTGTAAATGCTAAAAGTTTGACTTTCGTTTTTTTATCCCTCGTGCGGAATTCTCGAATTCCATTTGATTTTCTCGAAACAAAATTTGTATCAGGAGTTTTTATTTAAATTAATACCTACCCTATAATTAAAGACACTTTTGGGTAATTCCACCCCCTCCTCCTCCCAGGGCAAGCAACCCAGCAAATTATCACTACCTGAGAATTCTGAAAAAATTACCTTCCCATGAAATGACAGTGAAACAAGCTTTCATTTTTATGGAGCCATCTAGTGATAAATTTTCCAAACAAACTTAAAGTCGAAGATTATTGTAAATAATGAAATGCCTCTTTGAATTACTGATCAATTTTTTTGTTTTAGTTTAATTATTTTTTATTTTAGTAATTTTACGAGAATATCTATTTTTCTTTCTTTATTTTTTATATGCATATCATTGAAAAAATAACTAAAGCATTGAAATTCTTAAAAAATGAAGCATAATTATTAGTTAGTTTTCTCCTTACTTACAAATGAAAGCAATTAATTGTAATATATTACGTCAAAATACAAAATTCTGTTAAATATAACATTAAAAAGTATTATTTTGCAAGACTTGTCAAGTGTAATAAAACGTAACTAGTTATGTATCACTAATATCCCAATATATTAAAAATAGTGATTACTTATATTTTAATTGATGGTTTTCATAATTCAATAATTACACATATTGTTGTCCTAACATTTTATAACTTAGCCTTAACACATTTGTAATTGGGAGTAATATTCTAATTTACATATATGAATTAGCTATTCAACGAACAACAAAATTTTTATTTCATATCTGTAAAAAGAAATTGTTATAGAAAAATCTCGATTCAGCAGTTTTTTAGAATGATTTTCTGTTTCTATTTTATTTACAATAAAAATGCCAGAATACTTTTAGTTTGCAAATTCTGGCAGTGAAGAAAATCATAGCATGTTTATTTATGACGCATGTAAAACTACCCTCATTTCGACATTCATATCTATGAAATAGAATAAAAAGAAATCTCTATTCAGAGAATTTCAAGAATGATCTGCGAGATATTACACAATTTCGTAAGGCACTTCCATAAATTGGTTTCCCATGAAGTATAATACCGTGTACCTTCTCGATTATTCCATTGTATGAGGTAGCAAGAAAACATTTCAGTCTTTTTTCGCAATTCTTTCATAACAAACGGGAATGAATGATATTTCTTTTTCTAGTACTTGAGTTGTATCAACAACAACGACTTATGTATCTTAGAAGAAATTGGCTTATCTTTTTCAGTCCATTTGGCGCCGTCTTTTCACTAAATGATGACTTTTGCAAATAAGAAAATATTTAGAAAATATCGACGTGAAAACAAATAAATATTCTGAGCATATTTCTGAGATGGAAGATACTTGAAAATCTTCTAGATTTATATCAATTTAAAAAAAATTAAAATCACAAGCCAAGACGTATTTATAAATAGAAAAACTTACGGGATAAACATGTAGAGAATTTTTACATAACAATCATCACATTTTTTTTTTTTTTTTTTTTTGCCTTCTCGAAATATTTTGAAGAAATAGTGAAATAGTTGATAACAATCTGTAGGCAGATTACCAAGATAAAAAAAACAAAACATGGAACTTGTGCAATCAAGAGATAGAATAAGCATTTGTGATCAGAGGATCTGAATTTTAAGCCCGGATTCTTTCAAAATTTATGGTGTATATATTAGAAAGGAATGTTAGAACAATATTTTTAGAATTTAATTGCCAATTTTAATCCCTTATAAGAGGCGATCCCTTATAATATAAAATAAATATAATATAGAATGATCCCTTATAATATAGAATTATGAAATTCATTACAGGTTGAAAACCAGAAAATACTAAAAATGGAAAAGTTTCTTAAAAACACTTTTTTCTTTCTTCTCAGGAAAGAAATGAAACTTCAAAAGATTACATTCTTTTATGGCCCTATATGACGTTTGATGAAGGTAAGTGTATGATTCCTACTATGTCCGAATATCTCTAAAGAAACCTGCACACGATCATTAGAATACAACTGAAAATGACACTCGTCATTCACTACTATTCATCAGTCTGTACAGGTCGAAGCTGATCGATCCCTGTATATTGCAATTGGAATCAATGGTATACAGGGGTGAGAGGAAAGTGGTGAAATGGTCATGCAAGAGTAAATTCTTTTTTTTTTCAGTCGTTAGTTAATAATCTTGTTGGCGACTAGTGTGTGTGTGTCTATCGAATGGTTGATAGCAAAGAATCTGGAGTTGAAATAATCGATCTAACAATTATTCTTTTCTTTTTTGCTATGTATAGATTAATCACTACCGTTCTGACCCCAGTAATACACATATATTGTACAATATTGTTTGATATTAAACAAGATTCGCATTATTATATAATACTATCTAATAATATAATATCGTACAATATTGTGCATTATGCTATCCTACCTGAAGATGATGGAATTGTTGAAAGGCTCTTCAATTTTTCCATCCGAATTCATTTGATTCAATGGTAAAACCCCTTTCGATCTCAAATTGAGCACAAAATCATGAACATTGTTACCGATGAGATAGATTATACTTTCGAAATGAAACAGAAATTTTACCCAAAAATTCGAGAATCGTTTTTTACTTGCATCTACTGAATACACAGATTCGATGCACTATAAGAACGATTATTCATTTATTGATTGCCAAATTTTAAACATTTGCAAGCTTTTCGTTGGCGAAGGCATTTCTGATGAAATTCCGTAATAATTGGCTTATTCTTTTCTGGGAATGGTAGTTTTTTGGAATTTTGGATTGGGATCGCATAGCCTCTCGATTCTGAATGCAGATAAGCTAACATTAAATTGGATCAATTATTAAAATAAATTTTAATCTGGAAATCATTCGTTATGTTTATACATGTTGAACAGGGCCGGATTAAATTCTTTAAGAACTCTTAAGTAATGTAAATTTTGGGGTTCTCATTTTCGCTCTAGAACTTCCTTCATGAGATATTTTTAAATGATTTTTTAATTCTCTGTATAAGCAAATTCTGATGAACAGATAATATATTTAATTATTGCCCCTTTCGATAAAGTTAGTTTCAATATTTGAAAAATATTCACGATTTAAATTTAAAAGTATTCTAAACGAAATAATAATAAAAATAATAAAAACTTTTGAATACTATTTAATTACAGAGTCGGAGCCTTTTAAAATTATAAATTTATAATTTTTTTTTAGTTTTTAAATACCATTAAGCTTGCAAAGGTTAAGTTATTAGTAATATTAGAATAGTGATAGACATTTAAACGATACTTCATTTTAATTAGGATATGTTTCAGTGCATGTTCCTTGTAAAATAAATGAACACACACACACGCGCACACACACACTCTCTCTCTCTCTCTCTCTCTCTCTCTCTCTCACAC
>JAPMOR010036410.1:290781-401802 GCA_026543865.1 Argiope aurantia
TATATATATATATATATATAGTAACCAATCTAAAGTAAGAAATATTTAGAAAACGAAACTAAAATGAACACGAAACGAAATAGTTTCGGAATCGCAACTAAAAATTATTTCTTATTCAGACTAAAACCAAAAAAGGAACAGGAAAAACTTCATAGTATTTAGAGATCGCAAATGCAGCTACTTCTAAAACACAGATGAATTGAGACAAAAGTATTAAAATCAAGTTAATAGGAAATTCAAATAAACGAAATAAAAAAAGAATCCGGCCTGAAGACTTTTTCAAGGGTCACCCTCAGGTAAGTTAATAGGAAAATCAAATAAACCAAATAAAAAAAAGAATCCAATACTTTTGTATATACATATATATCCTTTTAACTTCGGAATGGTTGCTGCTATATTCATAAAAGTGGTGTCTAGGTATAGTAAAGCAACCATGCACTACTGAATGCCGTCTACCGCATTTGTAAAATTGTGCTCACAATATCATATATAAACAGGGTGTCTCAAAAACCTTGACCACGGCTTTTATTTCTTAAATATTGATCACAGACATATACTGTAAATTACAAAGTTGCGTAAAAAAAGGTGCAAAATATTATGAAAACGATTAAAATTTTCAGGGGATTAAACTTTAAAAAATACAAAATTTGAATTTTTATACGGACCCCGTACAAAAAAAAAAAAAAAAAAATTCCGCGTGAGTAAAATGTGCCTCATCCTCTAATAAGGTCATGTACAAAATTTCAGAATTTTATCATGAAAACTCTCAAAGATATATTAAAACAAAGTTGGTGAAGTGTCAATCATATTAAAATGCAAATGTTTACAGCTTCAGTGCAAATGACGCGGTCAATAAAAGCCGCGGTCAAGGTTTTTGAGACACCCTGTATATATAATTCAAAAGGTGAGCCAGAAATATTCTAAACATAAATCAGTTTAAGTCGCACAACAATTAATCTGTTTTTACTCTCTTATTTATAATTAGAGAAAATACTGTAAGAGAAAATACTGTAACAGCAATAAAATTCCATCTCGTGATTTAAACAAACCACGTTTTAGCCCCCAAACCCGAAAAAGTAATTATGTCTGTTTACGATAAAATAGAAATGCATATTTCGGATAGTTAATTAACGGTTTAAATGTCTGTCAAAGGCAAACAAAAATTGTAATTATGTATCAAATTTTGGACCTAATCGGTCGAGAGAAAATTGTTCTTCTGTACTGTTCTAAAATACACATTTTATTTTCTTCACTAAGCTAAGAAGATAAACATAAAATGAACTATATTTGAGCAAGTATGTAATTAGTATTGATTAGTAGATAATTGTGAGAAAAAAAAATGTTGGCCAAATAGGAAAAACTTGGGGAATCACGTCACTTTAAGGATTTTTTTTTCGATATTGTATAAGATTTTAAATAAGGGCATTATTAAGTTTTACAATTTTTTACACATTAGACAAATACAGCTTACTTAAAAATTTGACATAGTGGCATGATTACCATAGAACCAGGGTAATTTCGTCACATTCTTGGGGTAATGATGTCATTCTCTTTTAAACTATAAACAATTAATTTCAGATAAAATTGAAAATATTATATATCAGTTAAACTTACATTATCATATTTCACAATTGTTTTTACAAACATAACAAGAAACTAAATGTTTTCAGTTCCTCAAATATGGCAAATTTATTTCAGGAATATATTACATATTTTTACAGTCATTAATGAAACTGCTTTGTCTGATAAAAGTCGCATTCATAATTCTCTGCACTTTGAAGTCTGCATCTGTCCATTGTCACAAAAAGTGCGCTGGTAGCGTATTTTATATGTACCATGCTCTCTGCAAATTACACAAATCTTAGAGTCCATTGAAAAAAAATATCAAAAGCATAATCACACGACAATATTCCCATCTAAACTCAGTAGAAGACATTTAAGGTGATAATCTACAGCTATAATTTCTTTTTTAATATCTACTCTCAAAGTGGTCCGTAAAATATTAAACCATAAGATCGAAATTTTTATTGATTTTCCATCCAACAATTGCTTTAAGTTGTCCATTTTACCTTCTCATTAGTTCTTTTTCCTATGCTAGGCATCTGAAAGGGTAAGCAAAAGTTTTTTGAGATGCATAGATTTATAGGATTATGCCTCTACTGTGGCGATATGCCTCCAATTTTGATGGTGCCATTACTCAAGTAGAACAATATGGTAGACGATCCTAATTCACTACAAATGTAGATGTTCATGCACAAAAATTGTGATATAAAAATATAAATGAATATTTGTAGACACATATTATAATAGAATATTAGTGTTTATACATACTAATTATGACTGTAAATTTACATAAAAAGACGTTATTTATGTATAAGCGACAACTTACAAAAAAATATTAAAGAAAAGTGTTTTTCACAATAAAAAACACCTCTCTATTCAGAGCTTTAATGAACAGATAAATTTCCCCTGTCGCTCACTAATATGCAATACGTATTGGGACTTCCTTACCTGCTAAAGTTTACTGTGTGCATGGCATGGTGTGGCGCTATTCCCCAGATCTTTATATACATATTGTATTTTTCATCAAAAGATATACGAACTTTTGTCTCCGCAGAAATAGCCCTTCCTTTATTAGTCCGACGACCTACTAATGCTTATGGTATCTAATTACCCTATGCATTTAGTCTGATGTCAATGACATATGAATAACGCTTTTCGCCATAGGTACTATAAAAGTAGAAAAATCCTCACTTCTTTGATTCCAATGCATAGTTCAAGAATTCATTTCAAGTCTATTATGAATCCACCTAAATTAGTTTACATTTCATTCATAGGGAGGAGATGAAAGACAAAAGAGGAAAAGATGTAAACATTCTATTTATCAACACAGTAAAACCCGATAATTAGCAGGATTAAGTGGTGAATCAACTGTAAGCAATCTGTAAAACTGAACTAGCCACAGGAACAATAACTATGCAAGTTTCGAATTAGAATAAACTAATGTGGTTGAAATAAATGAGGTAAAAAAAAATCGACAGAAAATGTACTTAATGTATGTAAATGTATGTAAGCACGAAAGTCAAAATCTAACAAATCCCGGAAATGAGCTCATCTTCTTATCCCTCTGAGCATAAAATCGTCCCAAAACGATACTCTCGGATTCTAGAAGCAAACAGTACACTATTTATGTTTGTTTCGAACTCTTACAAACTTTACAGAAATTCATACATTGTCCACGTCGTTCATATATAAGGAAAATAAATCTGAAAAATAGCATACAACATAGCTCATATACGGCAAACAGATATTTTATAAAGCATATATCAGAAGGTCTTTTTATACTCTGTTGAAGCTTCATTACAAGCCAATATATATATAAAAAAAAGTACTTGAGATGCAATAAGTAATTGTACAAGTATTTGTTGCACCCTCAGTTCATGACTTTCAGAATCATCTAACCTTTTTGAAGAATTTATGAGAAATGAAACTTGTCTTTCAAAATTTCTTTTATTTAAGAATTATCAACTAACGATATATTAAGATAAGGTAGATAACAATGTTGAAAAGTCAACTTTTAGAGAAAATATTGAATATTTATTTTATTCAATATTTATAGTTTCTGAATAGTTTTATTAATAAAGCCATTTAAATTTTGATCCTGTGTTCATTCTCTGTGAAGTTACATTCACTTTTATATTCACATAATCTAAATTTTAATGCAATTTTATATTTTAATTTTGGACAAATTTCAAGAGAAATCTTATAAATTAAAATCAAATGCATATTTTTGTTTAAATTTGCTACAAGGATATCTCATTTTGTTTTTGCAGTTCTTGGAGCATAGAATACATAATATGCTCATTTGAAATGATGTTATAGTTGCTTTAAAGTTTCATTTTGTAAAAAAATTAAATGTCATATAATTAATCAGTTAATTCACGACAAATCAAAGTTAAAAAAAATACAGCTTATCTCTTAATTCAGAAACTAGTTAACCTTTTAAAGGGCCATTTTTTTCTAGTCATATTATGTTAAAATACTTTTAGGCTTGAAATTAGAATAAGAAAAGAAATTCATTTAGCTTATTAGATAAATTTAATTTGATTAATTAATTTGGTTAATTAATAATTAAGTAACAAATCAAGACACATCATTTTGTGTGAGATAAAGAACTGAAGCATCTGAGTTTCTGTCCTTCTAAAAAAATTTGTCATAACTTATGCCAACCTACATAATTTCATGCAAATATTGATAAATTTGGTGGGAAGCATACTTCTCATGGCCCTAGAAAGGGTTAACATATTTATTTCCAAAATTCTGAATAAACCATTTAATAAATTTCTAAATTTCACCTTTATACCTCTGTTTAGAAATTATATATATTTTCCAATTTTCAAATCACTTTTACTTTTTAATGAAATATTTTTGCTTCATATGTGATTTTTTAATCTATCTTTTGTAAAAATTCAAAAATAAATCATTTTATAACATTTTCCAAATTATCTACACCAGTCATATGCCTTTAAGTAAAAAAAAAATATATAAAGATTATCTGTCAAAAATTTGAATTCCAAAACTCTGAATAAGTACTGATAAACAAAATTTTAAAGAATGTTAGATTCTACCTTTGAAAAAAATATTTAGAAATATTGATTTCAATTTTTAAAAAAATTATTATGAAGACAAAACAGGCAAAAACCACTTTTAAATTCAAAAAATAAAAATAAAAGTATGTAGATTAGTAAAAATTTTACAATCAACAGAATTCGGGGGCCTAGAAATCAGATTTCGTTTTTGAAATAACTGTGATTAGAATTCTGTTATCGCTAATTGATTAATTCATTTTTAGTTAGATTAGCTTCTGCTTTGAAGAAACACAAGATTATTGTAAAACAAAATTCTCCTTGAACAGAATTTGAACCTAGTGCAGATGATGACAATTAATTAACAAATATCAAAAATAGAGATGGGGGAGCAGGAATTTTCTTCTCTGATGCTATAAAGAATATACAGCTAAAAATTATGAGATGAAAAGTACAATTATGTAGTAAGTTCTGCACATTAGCATCTCTTGAATTCATTCACTTCGAAATATCAAATGAATTCTAGGCATTCCAGGAGGAAAACACACACACACAGAGAGAGTGCTATGCCTCAGATTAATTTGTAAAAAACTAGAAATGTTTCAAATCTCCATGTTTACACAAGAAAAAAAAAGTTAATTTGAAATTTATCTGTTCATATATCTAACCTGTTTGTTAGGCAAAAATATATAAAACATTCAACTTGTTTTGTGTGTGTGTGTCTGTGTAATAACTCACAAATAATTCATTTCTCAAATTATGGTCTTGAAAGCCCAACTCAGATCATGGAGCTCTAATGCATTGTACCAATAATACCACCACACTGCTTTGAAAGGTAAAGTAATACCTAACAATAAAGTTTGAAAATTAAATCTAAATTCACTTGCATCTACAATAGGTTAAGGATTTATAGAATTAATTTTTAACTATGCATTCTTCACACCATTCTTACCTTTGCAACTATCTTGCTTTATTGACTTTCACTGGCGATATAGGGATCACACTAAAATAGACATTAGCCATATTAACTATGCAGCTTTTGCATTCTTATCGTGAATTTAACTAAAAACTACCATACATTTTAAAAAGTAGACATTAAATCATATTAACTATAAAGCCAATAGTCATAATAAAATTAACTTCAAACGAAAATTAAAATACTTTATTGGAATATGATTAACGATTATCACATAACGAAATTTCAATACACAACTATAAAAAATACATATATGAAATTTCATCCATTTTCAAATGGAATGTGGTATAAGTCTTTTTTTTTTTTCAGTTGGTATGATCTGTTGTTACAAAATTATGCCTTAATTGATACAATATTCAGAGTAAACTTGAAATAAGTATAAATAATAAAGTAAGTACTAATAATAAAGTCTTTCCTACCCAACATTCCTTTTTATATTTCCTACTGAGTAAAGCTCTACAAAAGCAAAAACAAACAAACAAAAGCTACAGTGGCTCCCAAAAGTGTTCGTACACTAAAGAAATTTGCAGAAATTGTGTTCTATACTTCTTAATAAAGCATTTAATTAGTTGGGTTTTTTTAATTAGCATCTTTAAATAGTTCTTAATAAAACTGAACAAATATTTTTATAAAAAATCAAGTAGTATTATTCTAAAAAATAAAAAAATAAAAAATGTCACAAAATTAGAACACAAAAGTCTTCGTACATCCAAACATTATTTATTTAAATTCATCATAAAAATATCTTTTGCGGCTTATTTTTCTTCTAATTGAAAAATACACTAAAATCGGTTGATTTCAGTATTTAATATCACAATTATTTATTCTATTTACTTTATTCTTAGATATGACGCGCATTCGTAAAGAAATGAGTTTAGACGTACGAAAATTAATTATATTTCATTTTAAAGCTGGAAAATCAATTAGAGGCATTGCAATTATAACTAATCTACCTCATTCAACGGTGCAAAGTATAATAAAACGTTACAGAGAGGGAAAAAGGATTGCAAACAAGCCTCGTAATGGTCGCCCTCAAATTCTGTCAGCTAGAAGTCAAAGAAATATTGTGAGTAATTTTCTAAAAAATCCACGTCTGAGTGCAATAAAGTTTATTTCACAATATAATGAATCAAATGGAACATCTATTTCCTGTGAAACTATTCGTAGAATTCTTCGGAATGCTGGTATACATGGCCGCTCTGCACGAAGAAAATTCTTTGTAAGTCAGAAGAATAGAATTGCTAGGCTTAAATTTGCCAAATCTATGATAAACCAGCCAGAGAGCTATTGGAATCGTGTCTTATTTGCAGATGAAAGTAAGTTTAACATCTTTGGGTCGGATGGGAGAATCATTGTATGGAGAAAAAAAACAACAACGATGAACTTAATCCCAAGAATTTAGTTGGAACAGTAAAACATGGCGGTTTAGGTATCATGGTTTGGGGGTGTATGTCAGCGGTTGGAGTAGGCAATTTAGTATTCATTGATGGTATAATGGATCATAGAGTTTATATAAATATTCTCAATAATAATTTAAAAGTGTCAGCACAAAAATTGCGCATTTTAAACAACTTTGTGTATTACCAAGATAACGATCCTAAGCACACGGCCTTGAATGTTCGTCTTTTTTGCCTCTATCATTGCCCTCAAACCCTTAAAACACCAGCTCAATCATCGGATTTAAACCCTATAGAACATATTTGGAAAGAATTAGAGGTGCGAATAAGAAGTCAGGACATTAAATCGAAAATTCAACTGAAAGCAGTAATGATCGAAGAATGGAACAAGATCGGTGCAGAAGTAACCGACCGTTTAGTTAAATCTATACCCTAACGTTTAAAAGCTGTTATAAAGAATAAAGGATATCCTACTAAATACTAAACATTTATAAAAATTTAGAAAATTTCATATTTAGTGATGTTTTTTTAAAGTGTATGATCACTTTTGTGTCCTATTTTTGTGCAATTTTATTTATTGTCATTTTTAAAAAAATAATTTGCATCGTAATTAAAATTTATTCTTCACTGCTTTATTAAGAACTGTAAAAATATGCTATAAAAAATGTTCATGTAAAAATAAGAATATATAAGGGTAAATAATGAGGTTTTTAATTGATTCTTGTTGGTGTACGAACACTTTTGGGAGCCACTGTATGTGTCTTAAGTATAATTGCAGTAAAAAAAAACATAGGAGACATTTCTGACTCAATAAAACATTAATCATCAGAAAAATAAGAACAGTTTATCATATTGATGTCACTGTCAAATAATTGTACAATGAGTGATTTTAAGTATTATTCAATCCTTTGGAATGCAAACGACTGCAGAAGTATCTTCCATATTACAGTTCTAATGAAAATAAGGTAATGAACTGATGCTAAATTAAATTAAGAGTAAGATAATTTGTTTTCTCTTATTTCAGAATAAGTAATAATTTAAGGTACAGTGATAAAAATAAAGTCTCATAATAATAATAATAAAATCTAATAATTTCTCATTTAAAAAGACTATACTTTATAAATGGTATAATTTCTAATGATATCAAAATGATGCTGCATACAGAGATTTTAGAGTTACATTAAAAATACTCTTGTCTCATATAGTTAAAAAAAAAAGGCTGAATTTCGAAAGCCTAAAATAAAACTTAAATGGTAAGGTAATTATTTAAAATGAACAAGTATAAGTAGTCCTAAATCCTGGTTTTAGTCTCTCGGCGATTCCAAGAAATATTTGAAGGTCTGCAGAATTATTCACACCAAATAATGTCATAATTTCACTTTCAGCTAAAGTTCCTTTACATTGCCTACAAAATATGAAAGACAGTAATTCTACAATAAGCAGAAGTAGACAATTAAAAAAATCAATATTTTAATTAATGTTTTTTGCCATGCAATATCAAATTCACTTTTGATATTATGAATTTATAAATGGTACACATATATTTCATTCTCTTAATTAATATCATGATACAATGACAGTGTATTGCAATGATAGTGAAGACTGCAAAGTATAATAATAAAAATGAGAAAAATTATACAAATGTGTATGACTGAACTACTCAAAGACAAAGTGGGTTCTTTCTCCACTACCTGTCACAGAAAATATACTGCTTTCATGTGCTACTTTAATATACAATTGAAATTCATTATTAGTAAATTAATTAATATGATTTTATTCAGTTAACTATATTATAATTTATCAAGAGTAATAAAACATTTACTTCACAGTTAAATTATTGCTTTTCTTACTATTTTATTATAAAAGTAGGATTCATTCATAATAATGAATCTTATTTTAATCTAAAAAATACTTTTCCCAGTAATTACATAGGTACCGAGGAAAAAATCCATACTAGGACTAACAAAACAAGGATATTTTCTTAAATTCTACTGTTAATTCTTGAACGATAAAAAGGAAAATATACGTTATTAAGATAAAAGAAAAACTCTGCACTGCAACATTGTTTTTTAAAATATAGACTATTTATTTATATACAAGTAACTAAAATTTTAGTGACTATTATGAATGCATACATAAAAGAAGATGAATAAAAATACACTGTCTAGTAAAAATACAGAAATAGAATATAAATGAAATAAAAGAATAGTAGAAAGAAAAATAAGCAAATTTCTTCTTCCTTTCCATGCTTTTTCATTTCTTTAAAATATTCATTTCTTAAAAATGGATGTTATGCTGCAGCCTTAAAGGAAAAGCAGTGGTTAATGAAAGGCCAAAAACTCAGTTTATTGTAAACTCGAAGAATTAAAGATGAATCTTAAATGCAGTTTTTTGATATTATTGTCAAAGAATCTGAACCATGACCATTAGAAAGAAATATGATGCAGCTTCGCTACAGAAACGATAGCAAAGATTTAAGATTTCTTCGTTAAAGAGGAAGAAAAAGGGAATGGAGACTTTTCAACACTTCATAAAGTGCGTTTCCAATTTGGAACTAAACTAGAGAATAATTTGAGCAGCAGTTTGAGTTAAAGTTATTAATGCCTGAGAAGCAGGAGAAATCTGCGCAACTCAGATGTTAAAGCACCTTTTAAAATTGAATTTCAGTGGGTAGAAAATTAATTCTCAAAAACGCGGATAAATTGAATTTTGTTAATATATCTGAAACTTTTAATAAAGGAAGCAGCCACTATATTAACAGAAATCATATCCTTATTCATTTTCTTCACGGTTAAGGAAGTTTATTTTCTAGCAATTATTAAGTTTTCCTTATTAAATCCATGACCGAAGAGCAATACACTCAGCAGAGCAAGCAGATAGCAGAAAAATGAAAGCGTGAAAGTACAATCACAGATGATATAATTTCAAATGAAAATTTTCCTAAATTTTGCAGAGTTAGCATTTATTTTAGGTACTTGTAGACTGTTATTGTTGTGTTGTGACGTATGGCACTTTATAAGCCCGATGACATTTAACGTCTCTTGTTTTTTCAGTATCGCCAACTAGTGCCAAGAATATGACTTAGCTACTTCATGCGTCACATTCTCTTGCACAACCTCTTTTAACATGGAGGTTCATTCACACACCTCGCAAATATAACACAGAAGAAGAAGAATCATGCCCGAACCAAGACGCCCAGAACACGGGAAAGACGCGCTATCCCCATGCCAGGACGCCGGCACTTGCAGACTCTAAAGAATGTGGGAAACTGAACATAATTCCAAAATTAAACTAAAGTTTGAATTCACGTGTTTAGAAAATAATAAATTTTACAAATGTTGATAAATTAAATATATATGTATATATACACTGGTGTGCAAAACTTAAGCAACAATGCAAATTTTAAGCAGATAGCCATGAAATTGCAGAAAAGAGTTCTTGCGATCAGTACAATGAACACGTAATTCAAGAGAAAGGTCATGCGTATGCAAATATCAGGAACAAAACGTCGCAGGCGACGTGAGCGTACGCAAAACACGTGCGGAAGGCGCGCGCAGCTCAACACTACAATAAAAGGAAGGGCGGAGACGCAATTAAAGACATTCGCTGCAAGTGCACGTGAGTTAATTCGTGAAATATGGCTAGCAGAAATCATCTGGACGATTTCACACGTGGAAGAATGATCGGAAAGCTGGAGGAGTGGCGTAGTGTGACCAGTGTAGCTGAAGAGTTCGGAATCAACAAAAGTGTCGTTTCGCGCGCTTGGAAAGCCTTCCAAACCACAGGTACAGCTGTGAGAAAGGTTGGTGGTGGCCGCCCCAGGAAAACAACTGCAGTGGATGACCGATATATGGTCCTGGAGTTGTCGTCTGGGGAGGCATTATGATGAACGGGCGGACTGAGCTCCACGTTTTTGACAGAGGTTCTGTAACTGGAGATCGCTATTGTCAGGAGGTGATCCTTCCCCAAGTGCGTCTGTTCTGAGGTGCCATGGGATCAGACTCTGTTTTTATGGATGACAATGCAAGGCCACACAGGACTCATGCTGTTGAGGAGCTCCTGAAAAGGGAAGATATCACTCGAATGGATTGACCGGCGTGCTCCCCTGATTTAAATCCGATAGAACATGTGTGGGATGCTTTGGGGAGACGCCTTGTGGCACGATTACATCCTCCCGGGAACACCGGACAACATAAACAGATGCTGATTGAGGAATGGGCACTCTTACCTCAAGAACTGTTGGACAATCTGGTGCTGAGTATGGGGAGACGGTGCGAAGCAACCATTGCAGTAAGGGGAGGGCATATCCCATACTAAGGAACATCTGCTTGCTGTTCTTCCTCTTGGACAGAAAATCATGTGTAATGATACTACGAGTTCAATAAAGCCTTTTTTTGTTTGATTCCATACTGTATGCATTTTATGCATTTCTGCGCAACTATGCTTTTGTCATTCTTTCAGAGCAAAATGCTGCAGCTCATTTCTGAATTTCATGTCTCTCAAATGCTTTCTCGTGAAGTTATGGCAAAAAACATACCTGTTGCTTAAGTTTTGCCCACCAGTGTATGATTCACATACATTTGTAAGGGTATTCTTCTATTCTATTCTGTTTAATTCTTGTTTAACCAACCCTAAAGTTAAACAGCTATTGTTTTCATCAGATCTTTTAATCTGGTGGTGACATTGTTTGATTTTTGTTGTATAAATGAAATAATGTCATACTGAATTTGTATTTTAAGTGCTAATATTAAGTGTAAATTTCGTTTAATTGTTATTGCAGTTATGCTATAATGAATCTGTAAATGTAATATTATGTCAAATTTCAAATGGACAGCCGTGGAATTGGCAGCCTTCTGGTGGTGTAGACCTGAATGAGTGGTATGATGATTGGGTGCTCTACTGCTTACACATACCTCATGGTGTCTCACTCAGATGATCTGGTATTGGAGTTTTGTCTTCGATCTAACAAATGGTGCATGTATTTCTCGATTGGATGGAATTGCTTTGTGAGACCATATCTCTGTTCAATAAAGATTAATTTCTGAATAACCTTTCTCCTTCAGAACCTACTCTATTTCAATTTCTCGAAGTTTATTTTTTATTTTACAAATAGTACTTTAGAGTCAACATACTTATTTGACTAAGCAAAATGATTCAGAAACAGGTTTCAGGGTTAAGCATAATTTTGAATTATTAATCTAAATTAATAATTCAAAACAATAAATTCACACTACACTCTTTTTTGATTATTTGACATACACCAATGGTACGCGCAATTTTCTTTCATAACAATTGTTCCACAAACACTTTCCCGAAATTGTCTATATTTGCACTCTCACAATATTTATTTTAAGATTTCCAGCTAGTCTATTTACTGTAATGTTTGCATGTTCTTGGCAATGAATGGGCATATTTCAAGCTTGCAATAAAATCGTTCGCGTTCAGAGCAATTTAGTTTTGGTCAAGAAACAGTACCTTCGTAATGAACCTTTAATTTGACATATCTATAGTAGTTCCTCTTTATTAAGAACCAGATAGTAATGGTTTAATGTTTTGATTACATAAAACCATAGTTCTTTATGCAGATCAAATCCAATATGCCCTTGAATCATGGTGCTCTTTCAGATATGACTTCTTTTAGCACACATAAGCAAGTTTAATTTTGGGCTATTTCATCATAATTCGTCAAATGCAAAGTTTCATAATATTAGCAAATAATTTCAGTTCTTTTAACTTCAATTTTAAATGAAATGTAGAATTTTTAAAAACATCTGCTAGATTGTTCTGCAGTTCTATTATATATGCACTACCAAACAGTATTTTTTTTTTTTTTCCATTTTATCCTAACTCCTTTTACATGTAGAATTAAAAATAGCTATTTTTTTCATTCAAGAATTTCTTTTTCCTATGTTGAATTCTATGGGCTGCTTTTCTAACCAACAATAATTTTTATTGTGCTTGCTTACATACATTTTTGGTACTTCCATCAAAAATTAGTAAATTACTTCTAGAATTTTCTGAATTAATTCCTTTTATTTGTTTACATAATGCTTTGCTTTTTATTAACTTAGTTTCATCAGAACATCCCTTGATTAATCAGAAATTAATATTCATATTCATGTTGCACAAGTGACATTACAAAAACTTCTGCATCTTCAAAATAAACTTGTTAGATGCCGTAAGTTCATATTTTCAACTCAGCAATATGCATAGCTTTTAAGCAAATGTGTATTAAAAGCTAATGATTAAACATAATAAACATACGAGTGATTTAAACAAAGTTTTTACAAATTTGACTTTGTCATTCTTCTAATTTGGATAAAAATGAAACTTCGAACTTGCATCAGAAGTATTACATTTTTACTATTTGAAAATTACATTATTTTAGTTAAACTATTATACAAAACAACAGAATGGTTCAACAATGATAAATTTTTCCAAGTAAACAAAATTACCTGTAGCCATCTATAACTTTTATAAAAGATGCAGATTTGGACAACAAAAACGTATTAAAATTTTCTATAAAAATTTCAGCATCCCCTCCATTTTGCTGAATAAATGCCAACTGCAAAAGTTAATGCATACTAATTAAAATATAATCATTTCAGAAGTTTTAAATCAAAATAGAAATTTTAACTTAAACATTATATAACAGATCATTAAACATTACATATCAGATTTTTGTATAATAAATGGAATATAACATTAATCACTGCCATGTTTCAACAAAAGGAGAAAAATAAATTATTTAATAAGCAGGAAGAAATGAACAGTTAGTGAAATTTTAATATTATATTAAAAACAAGCATACCATTTTCACCAGCTGTACCTTTTAGGTTAAACTAAAATACAATTCTTTTATAAGTTCAATTTTATTGCTTTTTCTCAAAAATTGTTATACTAGCAATAAATGTATAGCTATAATGTATGATACATAAGTCTGTGTGAATACAGAAATCTGGAACCATTTTGAATTTTTTTTTTCTATATACAATTTGCATGCATATTTGTACTTAGCTATGGATGTATTAAACTATAAACATTTTGTCCTAGAATTCAATTCTGAATTGCTCACTACAAGATACAAATCCTGGAATTCCTAAAATTTCATATAATTCAAAAGAAAGATTTAAAAAATAAGAAATAAGGTTAATGTGTATATTAAAATGCTTTAGGAATTATTTTCTTTTATCCATATATGTTCCATTTTTTTTCATTATAACTTCATTTGATTTCTTTTGCATCTTACTTTGTACAAAATATAAGACAGTAGCATGGTTAATAATGATAATGAAATACGTTTTTGTTGGATAAAAGTTATTAATGCTTAAAGTATTTTAATACTAGAACATTTTATTTTAAATCAAATTTTAAAGACAAAACAGAAACCACTGAAAAATCATTTCAACATTTGTCAAATATTAATTGTAAATTTTATTTTGATTTGCAAATTTAGATTATTCAATTTTACTAAGTTCAGCTATCAAAAGGCAGAACAAAAATAAGTCACAAAATATTCTTATCAAACTTACATCATTTAGGAATTGAGGGATTAGTTGCCCAGATTCACTTACAATTGAAGGTGAATATCTGCAAATTTACCATAAGTTAAAAATATTCAGGAGAAAAGTAGGTGGAATATTTTTTGCAGGCAATACAATAGAAGTACTGATATTTAGTTACCTGCTCATATTATTAGGATCTTGAACAGCTATTGTCTGCCAAACTTTGTTCAGATCAGTGTCAACAACTGTTAGGGAAAGTGATTCTTTAAATGCCTTTTCTAACAAAAATTCACTTTCCTTGTTTGTGTCCTATAAGAAATACACAGCTGAAATTATAATGAATGCATAAAACCCCCCAGCAAGAATCACTAAATGCATGTTGATTCAAAATTTTAAAAATTAATTTTTCATTTAAAATATAACAATAAAAATAAAAGCTAGAACACAGGCACTTAAATTTTCTATTAAAAATAATACAATGTAACAAGAAGTAGTAATTGCTTTATAAACATTCGAAAGTATATTATTTAAGTTTAAATAGGATTCTATTGAAAAGTAAATGTTAGAGTTTTATGCTGTATAAATTTTGCATAAAATTACTGTTTTTCAATGAACAATATGTGACTAGTATTTTAAATCAACTGAAGAGAATTTCTGCTGAACTTTTCATCACATATTTGAAATTCATGTTTGCTAATTTACTGAGCCTTCTCAACATATTCAGCTACCGCAGGCTTCTTCAAAGAAAACTTTTACACTTGGGAGTAAAACTTACATTCCTTTGAACAGTGAGTTCAAAAGAAGTGTTTCTCTCAGGAATGTTATCAGTTTTTGGTAATCTTTTCTATCTACAGTTATTCAATATATAAAGTGACAATATGATAAGCAGAGCGATGAATCACTAATGATGACATATATCACAAATGCCAATATATTGTTACAGATCTGCAATTCGGCTTTCCAGCATGGTTGGTTCCATCGTCGGAAAGACTGTTTTAAAGTCATCGATATTGGGACGGAGCGTCGGAGGTCCCAGAGCTTGGCAACAAACTTGGCGACGAATTTGGCGCCAAAATAGATTATACCCGAAACTTCGAGAATTTTCCCGATCCGTCCAGTAGGAATCGAGATACGCCTCGAACGTTCCTGATTGGTTGAGAGGCTTTTAGCCCCGCCTCCTGAGACCTATAAAAGGGGCTGCAGCTGCCAGACAGAGTCAGTCAGTAGTCGAAGAAGAATAGTCGGAAACGACGGTGAAGAACTGGTCTTCCAGGGATTAGCAGAGCAGCGACGGAGTCGAGCAAGAGCTGAACTAAGCTGTGCGCTACTGTCTGCAGTAGAGTTTTGTTGTGTGCTGCTGTTGCACGTCTCGCGGCTGAAGATAATTGTCGTTTTCTATGCTGTATATAGTTGTCGTTTTTGTGCTATCCTGTGTGTCTTCGTGTAAATAAACGTCGTCGTTTCTTTTTCTACTGCTGATTGAGCGTTCTCCACACCATATAACTTCCACTATCCAAACGAACCCAGGGAAAATTTCGTAACAATATTTTTAATACAAAACTTCTTACACTAATACGGCAGCACTTTTGTTTATTATGGGAAAGTTTGCCAATGTCATTAATAGAATAATCAACTGATTCTAAAAAAAGATTAGGCAGGGCCTGGACATATATTTAGAATAATGTAAAAGAAGTTCAAATGACACTTCATTTTCATTTTAATAAATTAATTAAAGATATCAAGTCTTGAAATGTCATTTTTAAAAAGTAATTTAAGATTACTGCAACCTAAATATTTTGTTCTGTGATCCTATTTTGGTCACAAAGAAGAAGATTTTGATCAGAGATGTAAACATCTTATATTTTAAAATACATTTGTAAGTTGAGAACCACCATTACTAAATCATATATGTTTTATTTTTTAGAAATTGATGGTAAATTAATGAATTTAAAAATGTGATGGTTACAAATCATATGATTTTTTGTTTTTGAAATAAGCATACAACTAAAACTAATTTAATAATAATAGCGAATATTCATAGAGGACAGAGGTGCAATAATTTTCATTTACTTAATTTTAGTCATGAATAAAATGTGAAAAGAGCTATTTAAAATAGAATTCCATACACAATGTATCTGAAACTGTTACTGAAAATTTAAACTTCATCATTAAAAAAAAAAAAAAACGAATCAAATTAACTTTTTATTAGAAACAGTTGAAAATGTAGACAGATATGTGGAAGAGATATCTTTTAAAGTTTTTTTTTTTCAATGAAATACCTCTATTATTCTTTTTCATCTTTTGAATATTCAAAAATATATCACTGAAATAGATTTCTTAACTTTGAAACAAATATTTAAAACCATATGTTACAAAAATTAAACTATCAGCTAAATATTCAAACTGAGCCTGATATAATATTTAAAAAAAAAAGAAACTTTCACTCAATTACAAATTTAAGTGAATGGCCAGTTTCAAATAGTGTCATTGCACTAAAAAAAAAGCATATATGTATATTTACTTTATTAGATTCCTGAATAAATATTCCCTTAAAATAAGGTTTTGGTGATATTTGGGATGTGCCTTTTGAAGAAAATGGTTTTTTCTGAGAGCTAAATAATGATAAAGCTTTCAAAACCTAAAATAAAATACATAATATTTTGAGTCATATTCAAAATTTTTAAAAATGATTGAATCATTATTACATTTACAACAGTATCAATTCAAAAAATAAAACATTTAAAGAAACGAAATCCGATTTTAAAGAAAAACTAATATAAAAAATGACCTTAGATTTAAAATATGATCAGAGTATTTTGAAAATGAGTTTGATGTTTAATTATATTTCTAACAGGACCTCAAAAAATCGTTAGAGAATGAGTAATTTTACTACCAAATAAAGTTAAATAATTTATTGCTCAATAAAATTTTGAGAATGTATTCAGGTAAATTTTTCACTGATAATTAGGGAATTCGGTTTCAAGAACATAGAATAAAAATATTGCTTCTGAATATCATTGATGAAAACAAACAGTTTAAAACTGGGTCTCATATTTGCTAGAAATTTTTTCTAAAACTTTTTTTATTTCTCTTTTACTAACAGAAAACAATTTACAAGTAAAAAAAAGTGTTTCACAATAGTATTACTAGAAAACTCAATACTTATTATTTGTGTTAAAAATATACCCAAACCTTATCTTTGCTAAATCTCACCTTCCACAACACTTCTTCCTTTAAATAATTTTAACGTCATTTCATTTACAGCATATGAAAAGAATATTTATACACAAACAGTTAGGAAAAATGTTGTACCTCTGACCGATTTTTAATACTAATTTTTTATTGGCTTCCATGTAAGTTCACAATTCTGTTTAATTCTGCATCCATGACATATTTTAAAGACCAAAATTTTGGAAACTTTGACTATGGGATGCTGTACTTCTGACCTAGACACATTATAAAACAAACATAAAGGAAAAAATAAATTATATTCACATATAATGCTACTAGTCATTTTTGATTTATATACACAAAAAGTTTTATATATATCAATTTATTTAGTTTTATATGTATAAAAGAACCATTTACAAGAGTTAATAGTTTTTACAAGATTTGTTTCTTTTAAAATATATTCATTATGTAATTATTTAATAAATGAGTAAAGACTTTACTGAACTTAATAATTTGAAACAAATTTACTACTACTTTCATAATTAATTTTTTACTTGACTTTTTTTTTTCTGTTAAAGCATCAGTAGTCTCTTTCCATATATTTTTTTTTTCAGGGCATCAATTGATTTCACTGCTTATAAGATGAATTTTTCTGGACTATTTGTGATTATCTTTGATTTAACTTTTGGTTTTCCGTTACTTGCTCCTATTCTTCTATGAGCCTTAGGAAAGAGCCTCATACTTTCAGGGGATATCATTGAAGAGATCAATGGAAAATTTGACTGACAAGAGTTTAGGTTATAATTTGTGTTAACAAACCTGTAATGGCTGAATTATGCATAAAATCTTTTAGTTATAGTTGAATGCAGAAACTCGCCAATAAAAATATTCTTATTAAAAGGAACAAAACCTATAATATTCATTCTTTCATGATACTACTAGGAATCAGATTTAGTAGTCCCATTTAGTCACATCATATATGGTAACAGGTTCACCACTAATACCCAGTGTTAATATCTAGTTGTTCTTTTCTCGGTTATAATAAGTTTGGAATGGGTCAAATATATCTTGTCAAATGGCTGCATTTGATAGTTGTTGTGAGGATGACTGATTATGATAATTACATCATTTTTTTTTCCTGTCATGACATTGCAGGAATAGTTATATGAGTTTCAGGATTGTCAAGTAGTAACAGTGCCGGTGTTTCAGCCCTTGGTTGGATATAATCGAAAAAGCACTTAAATAATTGATGAAAAGTAGTCTTGTTAAGCCATCTGAAGATCGAAAAGTTAGCCTGGAGGAAGATAATTGTTACTAAAAGTTATCTAAAGATATTGAGCAATACAGTATATAAAATGATGAAGTATACTTACAACTCAGAAATATTTCAATTAATCTTTATTTCACGAATAATCTTTTAATTCACACAGAAATGAAAAAAGAAAATTTACTTCGGGCCTCAAAAACATATTACCTTCTTCCTATTACAATGTTTTTTTTATGATTAGAATGGAAATTTCTTAAGGTAGGCCATTTAACCAAAGGTCAAATAGAGAACGTATACATGAATTACTATCTTCCTTATAATCTGAGAAAGTAATGTTGGATGAAATATCCCTAGTTCCCTTTAAATAAGAAATATCGTACCTGTGACTTGATTAAAGAAACAACATAATCTTGGTGATCAAAGGTACAATATGGGGTACATCTTCATATTTAAATCTCTAAAACTCATTTTCAGTTTGGAAAAAAAAAAATTAGAGATTACCCAAAATAAGATTATTAGTCTATATATAGTATTTATTGTAACAAAAAAAAAATGTTACAAGCATTTCTTTAAAATAGCAACAAATAAAATAAAATAATTAGTTGTTAATCTTTATTCTGAACAGAAAAACCTTCAAATTTTGACACTTGTTGCCAACATAGACAGTAGTAGTAAAGGTATGACACTCTCTCCTAAATTAAAACAAAAAGGCAAGACTAACTGATCTCTTGATCAAATGGCCTAAAAAATCTTATACAAGGAGGCTTCTTCTTGTCATTCATTAAACTTATTTAATGAATGGCAAGAATTTTATTTAACATCTGGCAATTCAAAGAATATTTTAAAGTCACAAAAAATTATTTACAATATTCTTACACAAAATTTTCCAACATACATCAATTAATTATTTTTTTAATGGAACAAATGCATTGGTTTTTATAAAATTTCTACTTGGTTAAAAAACAGTAAGTTTTTGTCTTTAAATTTGAATATATAAAATTTACCAGAAAATAGGAGACAAATAATTGTTAACTGCAATAACATAGTTAACTGATATTTGACCAGTATTAATACCTGATTAACAGAAACTTCTGAACTACCCAAGACAACACAGCATTCAGATGTTTGCAAATGAGATGTAAGTGCCTTAGATATAATGCTTGAGTTTACAAAACTCTGAAATGATGGATACTTCATATTCTAAATTAGAATAAAAATGATTCATGCATTAAAATGAGAAAATATTTCAGTTATAAGATTGTTCTGTTTAGAAATGCTAATTAATGTCAATGATTTTATACATGTTTTTATATTAAGAAAAATAAATTTATGAATATCTGAAATCTACAATTAGAACAAAACTCTTTTTTCAGAACAATCTAGAAAAAAACTTGTTTACACACATGCTAATCTAGTTTTATAAAAAACAAAAAATGATATGATTAACAGATCATATTTTGAAAGAGTTTTATTTTGTCCAAATCTTTAATTTTATTTTTTGATAAAAAATTAAACATTTAGAAAAATAGCAAATTCTAAAAATCTGTTAAAAATAATTTATATTCATATTTCAAAAGGTATTAAGTTATTAATAATAAATAGTTACCCATAAAAATATATCTTTATAATATATATTAAATATAGGTGCATATGTAAGCATTTAGGTGCTGATATATAATTTTACACATAAAAGTTTTTGCAGATAATTGCATATAATTTAACACTAGTGGCTAAGGCAGAACAATAAGAATTTTAACTGATAAACAGATTATAATTTCAGTCGTTTTCTTTAAAAAATAGTACATAAATATTTACCTGTAAGCTCACTAAATTCTCTTCAGGTAAGGCACTTAGCTCTAAAATGATATTTCTTATGATCTCATCAACTGTCTTCATCATAGAATCGAAATTAATCTAAAAAGATGTCAAAATTTGATAAAGTCTTTCTTTCAAAGTTATTATAATATATTGTAGTTGAGCAAATTAGGTTTACAAGAAGTTATGCAGTGATCAAGATGGATAAAATTTAATTCACTAAAACCTTCATAATTGACAAATTTTGCTTTTTAATTTGGTTTTCCAAATTTAACAGAACAAATAATAGAACCACAACATCTGGGGAAGAAAATTGCCCAAGTTTGTAGGAAATTTAATAAATATGCAGTAATTTTAGAAATGTTTTCCTTTTGCAGTGGGGAGGTTGTTTGCTAGAAAAATGAACAGTAAATAAGAAGTACATAACAAGTAATTTTCCAAAAATATGCATATTAAAAAAAATCTCAGTTTAGTTCTTACAATTCCTTTAAAATAAAAATACAATTTTATAATATATTTTATGATGGAGTCTTGCCATATATTAAACTACTTTTTATTTAATTTAAGTTATTTCAATTAATTATTATCACTTAAATTGAACAGTTTGTAATATGTAATTTATGTTAAGAACAGGGAATAAAACCAATGTATTAATATATAACTTTTATGCTCTTATTACTACAGGAGCACTAGTTGTAAGTAAAATTGTAATCTTTTACACTCAGCTAATGTACCTGCCTTTATTTTCAGTGAGATTAGCAGATTTATTTATAATCCAACCCAAGTAATTCAACTTTAAAAAAGTTCCACAAAATTTCAGTTTATTCATGGAAAATATATGATAATAAAATATATCAGAGGAAAATAAATAAATAAAACCAAATGATTTAAATCTAGCCAAATTATAATGTTCTAAATAATGAGAAAAGATAAAAATAATAAAAACATAAGAAAAAATTATATAATTTTTATTCATTTTCAAACCTCACAAAGGATTTTATGGGAATTAATCAAATTCCCATAAAAACTCTATGACTGTTCAACAATCATTGTCTGCAAATAGAATATGTCCATTAACAAATCATTCACTGTTCTAATATTTTTATTAAACAGAAACATTAAAAGCTATTAATAATAAAGGAAAATTAGTAAACAAAAAATAAAATCAGATTCTATCTTCATGATGATATATAAATAAACGATTAGCAAAATGGAACAGCTCAAAGTTTAATTAAAATTTCTAAATTTTAAAAATGAATAAAGCAATTTCCCTGATTTAAATTTTTTGCAAAGTGTTAATGTTTTTAAATACTTTCAATAATTAAAAAAAATAGAATGAATTTTTATACTAAACTATTGTTCTGTTTCTATCACAATAATTTACTTGACAATTTAAATGAAGGATTTCTTGTGATAAAAGAGCATTTCACCATTTTTAAGTTAGACCTTCATAAGATTTTATTTTTAATTAAACTAGATAAAAAACTATAAAGGCAATTGATTATATCACTTATTAAAGCCATCATTACACCATTCATGAATCATATACATATCAAAGTTTTTGAAAAAATGACATTGGAAATAATACAACAATATTTAGCACAGAGGATTAAAATATGGTAAAAATGATCTATCAATTAAAGCAGACATCAATTTCTTTATTTTTTTACATAAAAATTAAAAGTATATGAAAGATAAAAAGTATCTTTCTTTTTCTTTAAAGAAAAATAAAATAAAAATAATTTCATCAAAGTGAATGAAAAAAAGAAAGAATTTTCTTGATAAATATGCATTTCATGTAAAAATGGTTGCATAGCTATGGAAATGTAGAAGATTACTAGTACACAACAGCTATTCGAAAGAGTAGAAAACTGATGTATAGTATTTGTCAGAATGAAAAACTGAGCATAAACTAATGGCTATGTTTAATAGCTAACAAGTATTACTAGCTAACCACTTTTGGATACTAAGACTAGTGGTAATATCTGCAAACATAAATCCTTCAAACAAATTTCTATCATGTAGCAAAGAAAGAAAACATAAAAAAAATTCTGTTATGTATATATTGTGATGCATATAATAGCTGAAAGAAATATTATATATTGCTATATCATGAGAAATGCAAATTAACCTGTTCATGCCTATCTTATTATAAAATACAGATTGCAATAAAATTCTTTTAAATTATGTTAGAAAGTTTAAAATTAAGTTGACTATGAAATAAAACTAAATTTAAAAAAATGTCTTCTTATTTTAATTTTTTTAACTATAAAAAATTATCAGAATATTGCTTTAAAAACTTATTACAGATTTTAAATATATAAAGTAAGGTATATATATATACTTTCAAATTACTTGCATTATCACAAAAAAATGACATTTCTTTAATGGGTTTATATGCAGTTGAAAATGCTTAAAGAGTGTGAAAAAAATATATCAACTTTCTAAAGTGAAACAAAAATAAAAACTGGAATGTGTTCAGTTGAGACATATAAGTAACTAAACCTTTCCTATACAGTGGATACCAGTGTTAATTGGTTAAAGAAATATTTTATTATAATCCACTAATTTAAAAATATATCACCATACAAAATAAATAGGCTCAGCTCCAGTATACGGCCTCCGCCAAATTGGCGAGAAATTTGGGGATAAACGGTAATTTCTAGATGCCGTCTTCGGCCTACGTACTCTTCTTTATGGTAACCCTAAACCTTATCTCTTAACCTTTCACCTTAACCTCTAATTTTAAATTTTATTCATTTCACACTGTTCCATCCATTTGTTTCAGTCGACGGCTGTTAGCTCCCACCATTTCCCACGTGGCCAAGGTGTATTTTTCTATTTTATTTGTTTTGGCATTTTTATTTTTCTATTTTTACTCATGGCGTCTGCTAATGTACAAATTCAGGATGTTGCTGAAAAATTTCAAAATGTTTTGCAGAATAAAGGGCTTGGATTTATGGTTTCAAAGATGTCAGACAATAAAGCGAGGCCTATTTTTGGAAATCCTGGAGTTGCTACCAGGTATTTTGTCACAGAGTTGATGCGGGATAGGGATAATTTTTTTGCTTTATTGAAGGAATCGGGTTTGATTAAAACCCCAAATTGTACTATTTGCAATGTTTTAATGCAGGTGCGAATTAGAAATGATATTTCGGATGGTTATAGCTTTGTTTGTCGGAACAGTATAATTAGGGGTGAGTCACGGAAATTGTGTGGGAAGCAGATATGGCTTTTGGTTCAACAGCAGTAGGTTGAAAATAGAAGAAATATTTTTGCTCACTTTCGAGATTCTAATAGGAACAAGGACAGGGGAAATTAAAGAAAAATACTTTTTTCGGTTATAGTACCTTATCAAATTGGAGGCAGTTTATTAACGAACGAATTTTAGAGTATGTGGAGGAGAATTCAGAAAAAATTTTAGGTGTTGGAAAAATTGAGGAAGTGGACGAATCGAAATTCGGGAAGAGGAAATATAATAGAGGTCATCCAGTTGAGGGACAGTGGGTTTTTGGTGGTGTGGAGAGAGGATCGGGGCGTACATTTCTTGTGGCTGTCCACGATAGGAAAGCTGAAACGTTAGTCTCTTGCATAAAACAGTGGATTGAACCGGGTACGATTATTTATAGTGATTATTGGAAGGCATATGACAGTTTAGGTGAGGAAGGATACGAACATTTAAAGGTTAACCACAGTTTACATTTTGTTCAGCCGGCAGATTTAGTAAATGGAATTCCGGCTGTCCCCACAAACACTGTTGAAAGCCTGTAGAATATTGTCAAAAATACCTTGCCATTATATAATCGGCAAGGTGATTTCCAATTTTATTTGGCTATGTTTCTTTTTGTGAGATCTTGTCGAAAT
The DNA here is from genome assembly GCA_026543865.1 of Argiope aurantia. Lineage (NCBI taxonomy): Eukaryota > Metazoa > Arthropoda > Arachnida > Araneae > Araneidae > Argiope > Argiope aurantia. Next base: position 315,363 of record JAPMOR010036410.1, read on the forward strand.
AAAAAGGTTCATGGTTTTAATAAATTCTTGGAAATTATCAGAGACATTCCTTGGGAGGAGTACTCCATTAAAGTCTCTGATAAGTAACAAGGGAGATCAATATGCAAAGTCTTATTTTAAAAAAAATAAAATGACAGAAAATTATTAATTAAACTGTATTTTTATAAGGAGCAGCTCCCATATACAGCTATTAACTTTTATAAACTATGCTTTTACAATTGAAAAAATATTAATATTTTCATGAGAACATATTCAGCATAAAATTAAAAAATCATTTAAAAAAATCGGAACAAAAAATAATTTCGTCATCATCATTTAATATTAATTTTGAGCATTTCATTATACTAAAAAGCAAGTGAGAATTTCCTCATGCTTCATTAAATTTATGATTAAATAAATCGTTTCATTTAAAAAAAGAGGGGAGGGGGGTTCAGGGGGGGCAGCGCCACCCCCTGACTTATAGTCTAGTGTATTTTGTCAGTCTTAGAAATAAGCCTAACGTGGCTTCTAAACTTCTGGGTAAGAATCGGTACATCCTAAACAAACATGCATTACTGGCGATTTCTTGGCGAAAAAAATGGCGCCAATAGGCCGTATACGGGAGCTGCTCCAATAAATATAATGAAAATTCTACTTAATCATGTATTTAAACCTCAACATAATAATGAAGAGCAATATTATAACTAGCTTTCTGCCACGAAAGGGAAAGAATGGTTATATTTCTCTTCAGTACTGAAAATGCATTAAAATGAACCTAAGTCACCCATTTTAAGCTTTAAAAAATAATAAGGTTAATTATTAATTGCTATATTAAAATAAAATAGATTAGAATCAACATGCAACTCAAAATACTTTAAATTATCAACTAATACTAAGAATCAACAAGGAAAAAATTATTTTACCAGAGAATTCTGCATTACATCAACTGCTTTTCTAAGTTGATGATCAATAAACATATGATTTTTTAAAACAAAATCAAGATCTTTACATTTGAATATTGTTCCAAAGCACAAACAAGTATCTTTAGTACCCTTGATATCATTAACACAATTCATCCATGAATTCACATGAAATACAACAGCTACAATCACTTTATACTCTGATATATATAATCTTGAAGCCCATTCATCATAAGGTTTGCAAGAATCCACTTCACTAAGAAGTAACTGTCCGCACATAATGGAGTATATTTCCATTTCAGGCGGGTATTTAGATTCAGTATGAAGAATATCCTTGTTATGTTTGGAAATGTTGAATTCATGCAATGTATTACAAGATATTTCAGACAACAAATTATTTTTACAATCATTAACAAACCACAGTTTTTGAATTTGAGGTCCCATAATATGATCCCAAGATGACAAAATAACGGCTTCCATATTCAAATGCTAAAAAAATTAATTCAATATTTTTTGTTAATTCAGATACTGACTACCTTTATTGATCTTTGGAAATCTATTATTTTAGGAAGTTTCTTTATACAAAAGAATTATGATACTAAGCTGCAAGATGACAGTCAGGATGCAATAGAGGGGGTGGGGGAACTATTTCCGTATACCATGAATTAGTAAACGAGAGCTCTTTTCGAAAATTTTGAAAAGGAAATTCCCATTGTTGTCATGATGAATGTTCCACTTCACTTCATAGAATATTGGAATCTGTCTGTCGGTTTTACCACAAATACGTAAATACAGTTTTTTTTCGCTTAAATAATGCTGCAGGAAAAACGCTGAATGAATTTTGTAAAATATTACAAGATTAATTCACATTCAGAAATATGAACTAGAAAATTTCATCTATAGTAATAATAAAGAATCTGGAGAAATCAGCCTCATTACGGTTTGTCTGGTATCTTTTCGGAACTTTTTTACTGGTTAATAATAATTGATTTTGCTTACTAAATATTTGCTTTGAAGTAGATTAGTCATATTTTCATTGGATTATTCTTTATTAAAAAAATTTAGAACAATTTATTTTTCACTAACTTAATTTTCTCATCCAATCAGCATAGTGAATAATGAAACTTGGTAAAAATAAAACTCTCCCCTTTTTGTCATAAAGCCTAAATTATTTTGGATATTTTTACAGATTGAATAGTAATTAGGTGTCTTACATTTGTTTCACAGACCTAATATCACAAATAGGAGGAAAAAGTTACTTTTAAGACACATTGCGCAAATAGTGTGCGCAGTTTAACAAGGGTGTAGCTGTCTGCAGTGACTGAACTAGAGTTTCTTTTTATAATTATTTCTTTTTATTTATTTTCCGTTTACATTTAATGTGGTAGACGAGACGGTGCACTGCACGTTAGAAACTGTCAACGTCGCGTGTTAATCAATGCTAATAACTCTTGCATTTCGTCTCTCATCTACTTAGAAAAAGTATCTGTGATATGTTTTATTAAGGCGATATTTTTTATTGTATAGGAAATAATGTGTCATTATATGTTACCAGGAGATATAATACGATTAAATGTTGGAGGAACAAGGTAAATATATTGTGTGAATTAAGATGTAGGGATTTACTGTTAATAAAATAAAATCTAAATTAATAACTAATTTTTTTCCTGTTTAAAGGATAATTTTGTTAGTTGAGCATCTATTAAAAAAATTTCTTTAGATTCGATTAACTGTAAAGCAGATTTTTTTAGTACTTTGATTTGTGGAATTTTTACTAAACTATAGATAATTATTCTTGCATGTTTTAAATATTTTTGATTTGAAACATTTTTTTTTCATATTTTAATCTAGAATTTGTAGATAATATGTATGTACTTAAAATGACCCAGTTTTTCTAAGATATTTAAAATTGAAATTTATATAGGAACTAAGGTTAATGTAATTCATTAATCAATGAACTACATTAACTTTGGTTCATTGATGAATGAACTACTTTAACTTTAATTCATTGATGTATGAGCTAATCTGATATATGATATTTCAAAATATATTTTAATATATATAATATTTTGAAAAATAGCATGCAAATATGATATTTAAAAAAATTACAATAAGTTTCATATTATCAATATTTTGTTAGATAATCAAATAATATATATGTTATGATGATTATGATTAATCTGTTAGTATGATTAATTACTGTCCATTATTTTAATTCATTTTATCATACTAATCTGTAATTATACATGCTAACTGATACATTACATTGATTATAACATAGACACAGTCTGTTGAGTTTCTTTTTTCCTTATCATTGTGACTGTATATGAAATTAGAAGTTAATGCTAGCATAGTTTGCACAAATCTAGCTTTGTCATTTTTTTAAAATCAATGTTTAGCAATGCAAAAATAATCAATGCTTCATTGATTTTATTTGAAGATTTTTAGTGAAATTTTGCCTGCTTTATATTATTGATTGTCTGAAAATGTTATAAAATGAATTAGTTTTATTTAATAAAAATTCTAAATGCAAATAAAATTAATATATCATAAGTTTTGATTGATGAGTTGAGATGCTAGTGATTAATAATTCTAAGGTCACCATATATGTGTGTTGGATTTTACTTAATAATATTCTGAAATACCTACCATTTTATTTATTAACTATTAAATACTGGTTTATCTTCATACTTTATTATTATTTTTTATGTATGATCTTGCTAGTTTGCTGTAATAAAAATTTTAGTAATAGTGTTCGTAATTGATTTGTTATTCATGTCATATTTAATTTAATGGATTTTTTCATACTTTATAATATAAAAACTATTTAATTTATGTTAATGTTCTGTAATTTAGGTTAGCAACATCCCGACAGACATTGACATGGGTGCCCGATTCCTTTTTTACAAGGTATATTTTTAAATATTGACCTTATACTTCTTATTTGTATTTGAATGTTCTTGATAAAAATTTTTAAATACAATTTGACCATCATCTTTACTATTTAAAAAAATGTATTAGTCACAGTAAGGAATGTTGTGATTGATGATGGTTAACTTTTTAAATATCTTTTAATATTCATTTATTATTACCATAAATTTAAGATCCTTCCCTTTAATTACTAAAACATGCTTAGAGGTGCCAGCAGCAACATTCTGATGAGATCAGGACATCTCTGATGATTGAAAGGGCAAACATTTCTCTATTTTTTAAATGAAGTTAAGTTATTTGTAATAATTAACTACTTATATGGTGTCAGAGTAATAAGAATCATTTAACCAAATGATGATTAATGAGAGAAGATAAAAAAACCTCTACTAGCTACTTAATGACCAACTGTTTGCCCACAGTCTATATATTTAACATCAGCATTGCTCCCCCGCTCTCAGCCATTTTCTAATTTCGAGAGAAATCTCAGAAGCTACTTTATTGTACATTCTCTGTGTGGAAGGAATGCTTTGGAAGGTTTTTGCCATTACAGCCATTGAATAGAATATCTAATACACTGACTTCACTGATTTTTATTCAAATGAAAACTCATGATTCCTGGATACATCATTAAATAATATCTGTTCCCCTTCATCTCCATTTTCATGCGATATCACAATATAAAACTTGGAGGCCTCCATTCATAATAATTGAATTGATTTCGCCAACATACATGTAGCTGTCACACATATAGCTTTGAACATATAGCTCAGCAATGAAAATGTTCTATCATTACTATGCAATCATAATTTAAAATAGCATTTTATTTTGTTTTACTAGCATGCATTTCGTCAAAATGACCATATTAATATATTAATGAGGTTATTTCAGGTGGACAGAATTAATCAGATTAATTTTGTCATGTCAAAAAATTTTGATGAGTTTATCTTTATTATCACAACATAGCTATAATAACAATATATTTACAATTATGTAAGTAGAAAGTGCACAATAATGATAGAGCATTCTGTTTGGTTAGCTGTACTTCGAAGGGGCGAAATTGTCAAGTTAGCGATGAAAATTAGAGAAGTTGTCAAAGCTGAGGGCTGTGTCAATGTTTTATTTTATATCTCTTGAAATTGTGAGGAAGAGCATTGATGACGTAAATTGGCAAAATTGAACCAGTGGTTCATGTTGTGTGGCTGGTTCATTGGCCATTCCTATTTTTAAAAGACATTGCAATAAAAACTTAGACAGAAGCCTGAACCTCTATATCTGGACAGATTTTGCCACTTTGAGGCAATAGCTAAGCAATCAAAATGCTCTTTCATAACTATACAATTATAATTTAAAATAGCACTTTCTTCCTTTTATTTTGATATGTGTTTCATCAAATTTCGCCTTGACTATATTAATACCATTAATGGGGTAGTTGAATGTGACAAAAATTAATAAGATAAATATAGTCATGTCAGACAACTTGAATGAACTATATCTTATCACAACAGAGGTATAAAATGTTTAGTTAAATAATATATGTAAATACTGCTTAGTAATGATAGAGTGTTCTGTTTGGTAGGCTATATTTTAAAGTGATGAAATTCTCAAATGCTGAAAATTGATAAACTGGTCAAGTTGTTGAAGCTGAGGACTGTGCCAAAATTTTTTTCTGTGATATCTCTTGAAATGTAGGGGAAGGGTAGATGATCATTGATAATGTATTAAGGAATAATTATGCATAATAATAATTATTATTATATTATATTCATATAAAATGAAAACTTTCAAAATCAGTACTGTGGTTGTGGGTGGGAACTTTGTCATGGATTTTCCACTGTGAACATACCCCACGATAATATTTTTTCTTGAAAATGGAGGGTAATGATCATCGATTACACATCTGAAGATCATGAAACAAAAATTGGCAAAATCGGATCAGTACCTGGGGTTGATTCATTGGTTTTCTTTATTATCCTAACTATATAGATAATGTAGTATCAAATGAAATGTGCTGAACTGATATACAAATTTTCATATCATTACTTAAATTGTGTAACAAAATAAAATGACAACTGAAACAAATGAAAATAATTGTTAATTTATTATTAAATTTAACTATTGAGTGATATTTTAAACTAAATAAATTAAATTTATGCTAATTAATGAACTTTATATGAAATGAAATCAATAAAATCAACTGTCAAAAACTTTTGAAGTCAAATTTGGATTACTTATCAAAGTCTAATGCCTTGATTACAATTATTACTCTAACATTTTTGAAGAAGTTAATTAAAATATATTTAAAGTAAAGTAAGGGTTTATTAAGAATTTGAATATTATCACCAAATCTCTAAGTAAAAATATTTATCTGGATATTTTCTTTGATATATAAATATAATTATATATTAATTTAAAAGTTTATATTCTTCTGGTATATATATATATATATATATATATATAAACATAATTTTATAACTGTGAAGAGAAGAAACCTTTGACATTTTAACTTCAATTTATTTCACTATGAAAGCCATAGGAAAGAAGCAATGATAAACAGACATCTGTTTACATTACAATACAAGAGCAAAGTGGCAGAAATTTTTTCCTTCAGTGAATTTACTATGAGATTTTGATATGGATTTTTTTGATATATGTAGACTTAGTAAAGGGAAGCTTGGATATCTTTAAAAGAATATTGCAAGCATTAGGGATTTTTTTCCTTTTGCTTGGAGCTTGAGAAAATGCTGAGTCATCAGTTTTCTAGAATATGTGTTAAAAATAATTAAATAAAAAGATGGGAATTGGCTCAAGAAATAAGAGAACATTTTAGAATGAAATTAACATGTCTAATTTAAGATTAAAATTAGAAATTAATTAAAATTTAAAATTTAAAAATATTATTACTAATTTATATGTATATATAAGTTCTTTCAAAAGTAAGATTATAGTGGACAACACAAGGAAATATTCATATGCTGCAAAATTTATATCTATGTATATCTATTTAACTCTCTAAATGTCTTAAGAGATTTTTTTGTATGTTTGATGCAAGTTAGAAAGTAGCATTTTTCTTTCTTATGGATTCATCAAAAATTTAATCAGGAGAAATGCATCAAAAGGCACCTACTTATTCACTGTATTATCTTAATACCTATGTCTTGTATAATAATAATAATACTCTTATAGTCCCCTGATAGGTGATCAAAGCACTTGATAAAAGTTTCAATCCATATAAATTTTATCTTATTGATTAATTATCCAACCAATCAAAAACTGTTGTTAAAATGTGACACCTGATTCATTTGTCATGATGTTGGTTATTCTGTGAAATGTTGTATAAAATATAATGAATGATTATTGAATCAAATGTGTAATATTCTGTCATCGTAGTCATCAGGATCCTTGAATTGATTTCTTAGTTGACCGATTAAAGGCCGACATCTGAATCACTTGTCACTTGTTACTGACATCTGAATCACTTGTCACCACTATTCAATTATTTTGTCAATGTGATAAAAACAACTTTAAAAAAAAGTAATAATTGGATGTGTGGCACTCTGCCAACTTAATATTGTTGACATTCACTGCATTGATTTTTTAGCTGAGTGACCAAAAACTATCAATAAAATACAACATCAGATTCACTCACAAACATACTGATTTTTCTGCCATTGAGTGCAGACTGCAGGCTGAATGTTGTATTTTATTGAGAATCGGACACTTCACTGACTTAACCATTATTAAGCAGATGAAATTCCCATATTTTGAGTGCCTTGATTTTATAATAATTCAAAGATAAGATTTAAAATAACTGATTCTTTGATATGAAACTCTCTGAATCTTCTTCTGAAGCAATAACGATTTTTACTGATGAAACTTTTAATTTTTCGCTGATGGGACATGGGGATAAGCGATCACCAACAGGGGGCAATTACTTCTCTTGTATCATCACCTCTTATCATGCTTGAAAGAACTTGATTGAAGTTTTATTCTGAATTAGTGTTATTAGATAGATAACAGAATTTAAATTTTTACCTTTTGTTTCCAGTATGCTGAGTGGAAGAATATCGACTCTAAAAGATGAAACGGGTGCAGTAAGCATGAAATTTATTTGATTTTATTTTGCATTTAAGTGCATAAATTTCATTTGTTTTGTAATTATTTGTTGTTTTAATATATTTTCAGTAATTGAATTATAATATCCTAGGTATCCTCCTTCATTAAGTATTATTAAAAAAATTTTGACAATTTAAAAAAGTTGTCTTAAAAGTCAATATGATTTAAAATTATTTTTATTTTGGTTACTCAATCAAAACATATCACCAATATCATCCTATTTGATAAGTGCAATATAATTATATTAATGTATGTTTATTACCTGCTTAGTCATCCAGTAAAATCATAAAACTATATTGCTAATGAATATGAATACAAATTATAAGCTTTAAAATCAGAAAGGAGATATTTTTCACAGGTAATTTTTCTTCTGAAAATTTAATTAAAAAAATTGCGACAACTGATGTTTTTTTTAAAATAATTTTTGTATATTTCTATCAATAAAAAGTAATCGGAAGACTATATTTTCTATGCTTTGAATGTGTTCCAGAATGAATTATTTTAAAAGAAATTTACATCATGGTGTGCATGCTAAATAAGCTTAGTTGTAATATAACAAAATAAACCAATATAAATGACTTGAGCAAATTGAATGCTCAATCGCTGCTATAATTGATATAAATATAATTATAAATTGTCATTTAATTGGAAATTCAATCATAAATTATTTTATAATTGAAAATTTAAATATAAATTATTATATAATTGAAAATTTAATTATAGACCAAGACTGATGTATTAAAATTGATCTCATTTTATAAAAAATATTATTTTCCTTTTATATTCATCTACATTTCAAAAAATTTGTATGTATATTTATAGAGCATTTAAAAAGATGAGGAACGGGAATTTAATTTTACAATACAGCTACCTCGTATTTGATGTTTTCAATAAAATTTAAAAGAAATTTACTGAAATCTGTATTTTAAATGGAGTTGGGCATTAATGGGTTAAATAACATTTTTTTTTTTTTTTTTTTTTTTAAAGTGCTTTTTAATTTATTTGGGTAATAATTGGTTTTTTTTTTTTTTTTTTTTTTGTCTGTTGCTTGTAAAGTGTTTTTCTTTTGATTCTGATCATTTTTCTTTTTTTGAAAATTTCTTGTGGTTAACTTCTTTAAATTAGAACTGTAAAAATATTCATGCTATTTTTTTATAAGACCTTGAAAGAAGTATTTATTACTACATGTTAAGTCACATGTCAATGAATAAGTTAATTTCTTTATTTTTGTTATGTGATTACTAATGATTTACATATGTATCTTTGTTGTTTGTGAAAATATATTGTATTTTTAAAATAATTAATAAAAAAAATCTCAGAGAGTGAACAATTTAAATTTTTCTGGTTATGTTGTGTTTTATCATTTTTATTATGCATCTTAAGTAGGTTATTTTAATGGAAAAAGTGCCATTATATTTATGTGGTTATGACGTTTTAAGTTCAGCCTGGCTTATATTTGAATGAATTAGTCTATTTTTCCAATAGACTACATTCTGTTTTAATTTGCTGTGCGTTAGAAATTAGATTAACTCATTGACTCAGAACTATATTTTCATTGTAGCTGAAATTTATATCAAATATTTGCAGAATACATTATTTTTTGATTGTTGTTTTTTAAGTAGTTTGTTTGCTTGGTAAGGAAAAGAAATGGAGAATAAAAATCATTACATGTATTAAAATATTACCCATATTATGTATTTAAAGTTGTCTTTATTGAGACATTTTTAAATGAATAAATTGGTTTTGACTTTTAATGGTATCTTTTAAAAATAATAATTGAAAATATATGTTGATGTGAGCATCTTGTTGAGATATTATTAACATGCTGTTTAGTCCAAAATTAAGATGAATCAATCTCAGAAAGAATGGAGGAATTATGAAAGTTTTTTGATGCTTAAATTTTTCTGAAATTTAGTAGGTACTCAGTTTATATATTTAATTTTTTTTTTCCTGTTGTAGATATTCATCGACAGAGATCCTAAATTATTTAATATCATTTTAAATTTTATGAGGACAAAAGATGTTGATTTAAGGTAAGCTGTTTTTTTAGAGTGTTTATAATAATATTGCAGTAATTATTATGATAATTTTCCTCTTGCTTATAAATTATATTTGCTTATGAAAGTATTTAAAACAGAATTACGATTTATTATTTATTGAAACTACTTATGAATAATTTACACATTATTTAAAATTATTTGTATTTATCATGATCAATACAGTATTTATTGATAAGAAATTTTGCGTATATCTTAATAAAATGAGAATTTGCTTCAAGCTGGTTTGTTGCTAGAACTTGAATAATTGTCTCTGCCATTTCAATGACATTTTGAATTTTAATTTGAAATAGAGCTTGAATGCTTGATTATGCTATTAATATAATTTCAAAAAATTATATGATGTTTCTACATAAGAAAACCTAAATTCTTTAATTTTAATAATATATGTCATTATTTTTTATTTGATTTTGCAATTTATTTATGTATATGTGTGATGTTTGCTTTTTTATACGAAGTATAAAGAAAATATTATAACAAATTCTAACTTGATTTTGACAAATTTCCATGTTTTAGATCACCCTGAGTTCGCAAATCTGTCTGTCTGTGACAAAGATAACTCCAAAACGAATAGAGCTAGACAAATGAAATTTGGTTTACTGTCTTTATGCCAAATTTGTAGATTTCTATAAAATGTTGAGAGAAATCCTTTCAAAAGTTTGTCTAACTGGCTGTTCCCATATTAAATATCATAATAACTACAAAACAAATAGAAATAGATACATAAATTTTGGTGTACAGATTTAACATCTATAATGTAGACACCTGTCAGATTTTGAACCAAATCCAACAAAGAGTTGGCCATCTTTTGGTCTGTTTTTTCAGAAAATGTAAACAATAACTCAAAAATGCAATGACTTAAATATGTCATATGTGGTATGGAATTTTGTGACTACAAGTGTAGTTTTGTGTTGAATTTTTGTTTCAATTGGTTGGAAAAAAATGCGTCTAAAACAAATTCGATTTTCGCGTACATGCCAGTTGCAAGCCAGGGATTGATTGCCAAAACATTTGCCAAGGATCACCAGATAAATTCATGAAAAATGTTACATTTATGCTAAAGGCTAATATTTCATAATTATTGTACACCAATGTCGTTTAAGGTGCTTTCTAGGATACTAACTTTATTACAAAGTATGCGAGAAAGTTTTAGGGAGACTATTCCTGTTAGTTAAATGTTATGTTTTAGTGTATGTATTTTTAATTTAAGCAAATTCCTTTAAAAAAAATAAAATGGTGGTCAACTGACTGACAATATGATAAATAAGAGCTTTTTACAAATGGTGACACAAGTATTTTTAATGTCAGCATAAACATTAAAAATATTTGTGTTTCAAAATTTTTTTTGACTTCAAGATTTTTTTTTTTTTTTTTTTGCTTAAGATGATAATAAATATAAATATATTATAATGAAATATTTTTTAACAATTTATTTTAAAATGTTATTTTTTCTTTTTTTTTTTTTTGGTAACTAAGCTCAGGATTTTTTTTGATTTATAAATGGAGGTTGTTCATTCAAACATACCAATGATTCTTTCTCCACCCTTATGTTTGTTCTGCTATGTAATGTACTTAAACCCGTTTTCGTCTTCTTCGAGTTAAGAAGATTTTTGTTAACTGAAAGATAAAAAAATTTAGTGCTGTCATTGCTTGAAAGAAATCTCTCTCTCTCTCTCTGTGTGTGTGTGTGCATAATACATATAAGCTTTGTCAGAATCATTAAGTAATATCAGGTGTTAGAGTTTTTAAGAAGTTATTATTAAGTAGTTTTTGTTGTTTATTACTTACCATTTTTTACAACTGTATTTTATTTTTTAGTAATGTAGATATAAGCACTTTGAGGCATGAAGCTGAATTTTATGGAATATCGCCTCTTGGTAAGGTTATTTGTTAAATTTATTTGTCTCTGTAAATTAAAATTTTTTGTCCCATTTTAAATGAATAATTTAATATATTTTTTGTGGTTACAGATTTTTGAGATGTTAATATTGCAATATATGCAGGTAATTACATGAATCATTAAAACTGTATTATAATTGAAGATGCATTAGTACTTCCAAAAATTTATCAGGAGTGTATATTTCATTTTGAAGTGTTCTTGAGGACAATATTTTTATGCTTTTAATGATGTAGCAAATTAAATATATTTTACCTATTGATGTACCTACATAAAATGAAGCCCTAGACACATATTCCTCTATCTTCTCTTTTTAACCCTTCTCCTTTTTAAAAATCTCAGTCTGCATATCCTTCCTCTGAAACTTAAGAAAAAGAAGTAAAGATCAAAATTGCAACATTTTTCCATTAATATTATCTAGCTTCCTTCTGTGACCAGTTCCTCCACTTATCAAATTAATTGTACTAATTTCAATTTTGTCAAAAACATTTTATTTAGCTAATGAAATAATTTAATGTTTGATATGCTGAAAGTATCAATTTCTGCAAAGAACTGAGAAGTGAATTAAATAATGTAAAAAAGGGGGGGGGGGCAAAAAATGAGGTACTCTTTGAGCTAAATTTTGTTGCATAAACATCATGAAAATGTATTGCATATTTTTTACTAATGATTTATGCCTTTACATTTAACTGTAAAAAAACATTGTACTGAGTGACATCCTAAAAGATATGTGATTTAATTTAGATAATTTATCATTTTGTTCAGATAAAAATTTAATTTGAATCACAAAATTGCAGTATTGCTTTAAAATGTAATTTCAACAGACTTAGAAAATTTGATATTATTTTCTAATAATTAATAAGACATTCAAACAGTTGTTTGCCTTAAAATTTTGTTATCCTGAAAAATGTGACGCTAATATATTCTGTTGATATCATACTTTAAAATGTTCCAAGTCACATAATTCACTGAAAGAAACCTCCAATACAAATAATAACGATCAAATTATGTGCATTCTTTAATACTGATAAACTACAAATAATGATATCTTCTTAGAATGGGCTTCCTTTATACTATGATAAACAAGTATTTTGTTACATTCTTTACTTTTGTTGAAAATAGTAAAAACAATAACTTGTTTTGAAGTTGGTATCTGATGAATATAAATATGGAAATTTTAACATTTTATCATGTTTACCACCAGACATCCTTTAGAATTTATCTCCTCTTCTCTAAAAACATCTGAGGATGGTCAAGTATATCCTTATTCCTCAATGAGACACATATCTTTTAAAAAGTTCAGAACAATCTTGGATTTTACAGATTTGATTTTGGTTGTCAAATTTCTATAATAAAAAAACTACCTGAGATTTTATTTTGGAAAATCTAGTATGAATTGATTCCCAGATTATAAAAAGTATGGTATCGTTTATGTTCTCCCACACTTAATTAGAGCCATTTTAGTTTTTAAGACTTTGGGGAATAAATTTTTTTAAAAAAAAGAACATGATTTTCTCTTAAATGGAACTAAATGATTTCTTAATTTAGTCCTAATTCAATTGCAGTACTTAATTTTATACTTAAAACATTCAGATTGATAGCTCTGATCCCCTTTCATCTTTTGTTCCCATTTCTGTAATGAACATGTTCTTCAAATCATCAAACTACTTTTAAGATGTGAGGATAGAAATAATGATAATATTTTGATTCTTTAATCTTAATCACTTGCTTTAAAAAGAAATAAAAGCTAATATCTAACATATTTGCACTAGATTTCTTATAATAGCTGTTAAAATTTCAAGTTTTTTTTTTTTTTTTCTTTCTATCCTATCCATGTTGTAGTTGCTGAAATTTTTTCATTTTAACATTACAGTTAAAAGATTAATACTATGTGAAGATCTCAATCATTCCTCTTGTGGTGATGTTTTGTTTCATGGATATTTACCTCCTGCAGGTAATTAGGATGCTTTTTTAAGTATGAAAAGTACATTAATTCTATAAGTAACTTTCGCTTGCCCATTTGGTTTATTCAAGTGGATTAATTCTGTTTTTTAAAGAACCGTGTAAATATTATATAAATGTGATTCATTTCTAGCTGTCCCACCTAATGATCACCAGCTTCCTAAAAATACAGACAAAAAAGAATCACCTGCAGCTCGAACAGATAATCCTAGTTCATCTTCAGCAACTTCATCTGCTAGTGGAAGTAATTCTTCTACTTCTGAATCAAGGCCTGGTTTAGTGTTTCGAATTATGTCCGATCATTCTCATCAAAGAACTGCATCAGTATCATTATCAAGAACATCTGAGGGTTGGCCTGCATCTTCTTCTTTATCTCGCAGTTCATCAGATATAAGAAATATTGGTCGTAGACATTCTAGAGCATCGTCTTTAGACATGCGTCACTCCAGAAATTCTTCTGCTGATTTGAATAAAACGTTTAAAATTGACTTTGGTTCATTTTTCAACACTCATGGTGAGTGGTTTTTTCTCCCTACCATTTTTCATCACAGTCGATGCACTACTTTAAAATGTTATTGATTATATTAGCTATTGAACATAAAGATTACTTTATTATGCACCTAACCCTTGATCAGTAAAGCATGATTTTTATTTCATGTGATTGAATAAGTGCAGTAAGCCTTCTATTTATATGTAGTGCTTGAATTTGATCAGCCAGTAGGGAACATGAAACAATGCGGAATTTGACATTTTATTGTAATGACCATTGATAAAAGAGATGCAGTACTTGAAGAATGCTTTTTAAAAAATTTATTTCAGCCTAAAATTTTAAAATTGAGATAAATATTGCATAAATATTTTTTTATGTCAGGTAATATGCATGAATTTCTGTAAAGATTTAAAATAATCTTTTATTATTAGTTATATGAAATAATTTCTCCTATGTCTCTGAAAAATAAATTAAGGTGGGGATGCTGTCTGAGAAAATGAGTAGCAGATCTTTGATACAGATACAACCAAAAATAAAAGAGTTATTGTGCTAATAAAAACTAAACAAAATAAAAGCGGTTATTTTTTTTATTTTTGTGAATGTTACATATGAACCTTCTTCAATTGATGAAAATTGCTATTTTCTCTCTTTTTCAAAAATGCGTTTTTTGTAGAGTTTTTGCAATTGTTTGTTGTCAAAGCACAACGTGAACATTCATATTCTGTAATTTGTTGAGCATTTTTCATTAAACAAATCACTGTGAAATAAAAAGTTTGGTGTATTTTTTCTCTCTTTATTTTGATTAATTCTAGACAGATAGATACAATCTTATATTTAAATGATTCAATTATTACTTTTTGTGTCTCTTACTTCTTGAGTTTGTAAAACTTTAAAAAAAAGAAAGAAAGAAAAAGTCTTGAAATATGAAGTTATAGTAATTTTAACTATCTACCAGAGAGTTGTGAATCAAATCTGTTCTGTTAAACAATTTTGTTTACCATTTATTTTGAGCTTTTTTTATTTTCTGTGTATTTGCAAAATTACTTCTTGTTTATATTGAATTGGCATTTAATATCATTTATTATTTTTTAAAGAAATATTTTGCCATTTTTTTGTAAAATTAAGTCCTATCAATTCAATTTTATAAATAAAATTGAGCGTGGCATCATGCCAAATTATACTAGAAACCATAAATCTTTATTTCTTACTTTTTCTTCTAAAAATTCTTCAAAGTAATTCAAGGCATAATAAAAAATAAAGTAGGAAATTTGAATCCACAATATGAGTTACAGATAAAATTTTTGGATATTAGAAATTCTTTAATTAAAAAAAATACTAAATAAATATTTTTAAAATATTATTTTAATATTTATGAATGCTGCCATTTTTTAAAGGCATTAACATTAAATTAGTGTTACATATTTTCAATTTATGAATGAAGTTTCGGTTTAATGTAAGGTAAGTTTTATCTTTTTGTAGGTGCTTACAGCTGGGCAGATCCTCTTCGTGTACGCATTGTTAAAGGTCACCATAACTGGATAGCTGTAGCATATGCTCATTTTGTTTGTTGTTATAGGTTTGTTTCTGTTTTTCCTTACAATCTTTTAATATGCATCTCCATATTATTTTTTCTATGTTCTTTTAATTTGTATATAAAAATCCAATTACTGAGTTATAAGCTAAAAAAATATAATGCCTCTAAGAGGGCAGAATTGCTTTACTTATTAAAATTCTTTGAACTTCTAATTAGTTGAAATGATTAACTCTTATATAGGATATGTAATTTGTGTTGATATTTTGCCAATTTAAAAAATTGTTTGACATGAAGTTCAGTTTAATTTTTTTAGATTTTTGTATGCATGATTTAAAACCGATTGAAGCAACAAAGATCCTTTTTTTTTACAAAATTTATAATTGTAATATATTTATTAAATACACCAACTCTTACAAAATGGTTGCTAAAATTGATTTTCTGAATATTACAAGCGAGGTGCAGGCATGTAGCAAAGAAGTTATAAGTTCCAAGTGTAATTTTTTTCTCATGTCTAAAGTTCAGTAGTAAAGTTGAACATCTTAATTTCATTAATTTTTATTTAAGTCATTTTTGAAAATACAAAACTAGAAATTTTACTTCTGATACGCTTTTAGTATTTGAATAAATATATTTGTATCTTGTTTAAATTTAATCTGTTTCTAAAGATGTGTCTAACTATAAACTGTGCTTGTCATCTTTGTGACAGATTTGCTTATTGGATGCATTCTCTGAACTTATTATAATGCAGCTTTTCCGTTTTTATTAAATATGATGCTGCATGAATATATTTTATCCATCAGCTTTATGCCTTTTTTGCATACTGTTTAATTCATAGATTTATATTATTTGCATTGTAAATATGTTCAACTATTTCACTTTCCAAAAGAACTTATTCTCAGATGAAAATTTTTCAATTGAAATTGTTCTTTATAAAACTTTATTCATTTGCTTTTGAGTCGTTGCATCTTATTTATGCTCAAGAATGTATCAGTTTAAAAGTAACAATAAATTTTGGTGATAAAGTTTTTGAATAATTAAGCAATAAATTTTGGAGATAAAGTATCTGAATAATTAAAAAAAATTTACTTTTTGATTGTTTTCAGATTACGAGACTCTGCTGGATGGCAATTAGCTTTCATGAGTCCATATATAGAGCCTGTTGTTGATAGAATAGCTTTGAATGCAAAAGTTATAGTTTCTAATCCTGCTGAAAATAGTACAAAAATGTTAGCAATATCATATAACACACAAGTGAGGCTTTGGGGGATTTCAGACGATGGATCAAAATCTGACATTGGTAAATATTAGTAGTTTTTATTTTTGCTGTCTTTTTTTATTATTTTAAATAGACTAATGCTGAAACTACTTTTAAATTTACAGGAAAAAGTAAATTATAATTCCTATTATTAAAATATATTCCTATTATCTTCTGATTAGAACATTGCTATATATATTTTTTATTAAATATCATGCTGCATGACTCTGATTACTTTGAACTCTGATTGTTGATTTATTGCGAAATGTATGTTCAGAGTAAATTACATTTATAAAAATAAATTCTGTAGAAGTTTCTTGTGGTATTTGAACTTACTAATTTGTAATCCAGCTAGTAAAATATGCTTAACACTTATTTTAAACGTCAAAAAACAAAGCTCTATTCTTCTGGGATGAAGATTGCTCAAATTATGATGCTTTGAAAGGTACTAATTTAGACGATGTTCTACCATTTCAATAGCTTTCTTAATGAAAATTACCAATCAAAGAATAAGACTAAAGGGAAAAAATTATTCAAGACAACTGTTGGGTGACTTAAAAATAATGAAATTCAAAGATTCATAACTGGCCAGTTTTAATCATGAAAGAGATCACCTTTCTTTTTTGTTGTTTAAAATAATAGTATTAAGAATCTTTTATTTTATAAGATTAATAAAACTAGGGGATTATATAAAAATATAGACATATATTTTAGGGGTACATTTATTGAATCAGACAACATAAAACAAAACTTTTTATCTTTTAAAATTTGTTATTGATTGGAAATTATGTGTTATCTGAACTGGTTTAGAAATGAGATTATGAATAGATGCTCTGTGAATACATTCAAATTGCAGATAATTTATAGAAAACTGATCTCATGCTGATTTCCAGAATTGGTTTGCTTTGCATTTTATATGCTGTCTCTAAGTTTGGGAAGTTGAAATTAAAGTAATATTTACTAGATTCCTTCTATATTAAAGATAATAAATAACATACTCTACTGTTTCTTTTAGGGAAGAGAAGAATGATGTTGTGTGAAGAATCTTACTAAACATTTGAATTTCTTGTCTTGCAATAATAGACTCACACTATTTTTAATTAAAATTTATTCTGTATTCTTGATTTTTCTTCAAACAGTGTTTTGAAAATTATTCCATGAAACAAATTATTGGTTTGAAGTTCTTTGATTCTGTATTTTACTTAGCATTTTTTTTTTCTGAATCTTTTGCTGAAACTCGATTAATAAACGGGATCATGATTTTTTTAAACCATCGTTATATTGTGTATAATTAATAAATTTAGATAATGTTAGCAAATTTTTGTATTATTTGATTTAGAATTTTTTAAAAAATAGACTTTCTAAATCTTTGTTTATTTTATGAACTTGAACATTTTATTAATTCTTTAAATGATTATACCAAAATACATTTTATTTAAAGTTATATGCTTTTCTGTCATTTAGGGACATTCCAGTTCACTGTATCTGTGGATCACTTATTTTTCATAGGAAGTCAATTGGTAGCTTTAAGTCATACTGGTAAAGTAGGTGTGTGGCATGCAATGACTCAGCACTGGCAGGTATTAAAAACGTTACTGCTATACATTTATAGCATAGGTATGCTTGTTATTAAATTTAGATTTTTATATTATTTTTATATTTCAGATTCAAGATGTGATTCCAATTACTAGTTTTGATACTGCTGGCTCATTTTTATTATTAGGATGCAATAATGGATCTATATATTATATTGGTAAGTGCTGATTTTCAAAAGTTTCCTAAGGATTATGTATCTATTTTGAACTTTTGGACGGTAAACAACTTCTCATTAGTGAAAAGGAATCTCTCTTAGCGCCGACTTGCGTCCCGTCTTAAAAGTTTTCGGCATTTTTGGAGCCGCACGAGTTTGTTTTCTTCAGTCAGAAACTGAACATTTTGGAACTTGTAAGGTTCAGTCCAAACTCTGTTTTTGCCATTCGCTGCATTAATCGGTCGCTTATTCCCATTTCACGAGCGAATTTCCTCAGGGGAACCCACGGATTTCGTTGAACTCACTTTTGTATGGCCTTATGATTAGTGGAAGTGTTCGCTATACATTTTCGTGTACTTCCTGGACGTTGACCATCATTGCCAAGTTCTTTGAAACGACAGATTACATTAGACACTGTTTGCCGAGGCACATTAAGCAAACGAACGACTCTTTTTCATTGCTTAAACATTTCTAAAATTGCAGATCTTTTGCTTAACTTTGTAAAAATGCCAAAAAAAAAAAAACAATATATAAACTAAAAGATGCATTATAAAATATGTTATAATTAAAGTGGTAGACAAAATGGAATGAACAAAAATTAAAATGAAATTAATTAACTTCTATTCTATGATGGTATAACTTTGTCCGAGCATTTTTGCCACACCCTGTATTTATTAGACATATGTGATATTTAACTAATGACAAGAATTTAAATTCTTTCCGTCAATGTGCATCATGTAAAAAAAAAATCGCATTGTTTGAAGGTTATGTTCAACTACAGTTATTTCCTTTATGTTATTTTATTTCCTTTCGGAAATAAAATCTTGAATGCATATATTATGCTATAAAGTAAAAAATTTAAAGCATATTTATTTGTTACTAAAGAGAAAATAATTAATCTTTTTTTTAGAATTAATAAAAGTACAGAATAATTTGATTCAAAATGCATTGTATCATAAATAAGTATGCACATTTTCTTTCTGATTTATCTGCAGTTTTAAAAGAAGGAAATATGTCTTAATTTTTCAAGTACATTTATTTATTATTTAATGAATACTATGATTTAAAATGCCATTTTTATTGCATATGAAACATATTCAAATATGAAAGTATGATGGTCCCTTTTATCATTTTGGGTTTGATGCAGAATAGTTTCTAATTTGGGTAAACAGTAACAACATGAAGAAAAAAACAACCCATGGTTGCTTTTCCTTGGTTTAAAAACCGTGAAATCATGGTTACTTCATTTAAGAAATTAAGTGTTGCTGTTGAATTGTTTTTTTAATTCATAGTTTAATTCTTAGTTTATTTTTCCCCCCTTAGACTAATTTAACTCTCTGGAATTCTGAATAAATTGTTTTTTTATGATGAATCAACATTTTATTCATTTTATATAAATTCTGAATTTTTAAAAGAAACCGTTTATAAGCCGAATTTATTTATTTATTACTGTTTTAAAAAATTATTTCAGATATGCAGAAATTTCCTCTTCGTATGAAAGACAACGATCTCCTTGTCACAGAGTTATACCATGATCCATCCAATGACATTATTACAGCGATCAGCGTTTATTTAACGCCTAAAACTAGTAAGAGTCATGGTGATTTTTTTCTCCCCTTTGACAGTTCCGTTTCTCTTTTGAAATTGAAAGTATGATAAATATCATTAATAATACTACAGTGATCGTTCTTGCTTTGTTAATGTGCTAATTATTGTATTTTGGCCAGATTAGATGCTAAACTTTATTTTTGCCTTATGCATATTTATTTCTCCTATTAAATGTTTTTGTTATCTCTAAATGAACTAAGTTATTTTTGTAACTGATAAACAATAATTTTTTTAAGCACAAAAGCATCATAAAATTGCCTTGTGTATTTTTTTATGTATAAATAATGTATTTTTATTTATTAATATGTGTATATAAATTATTTTATATTAAATTATTGTTACTTGATTTATAATGTTTGGAGACAGCTTTAATCGTGTTATTCTGCCAGTGAATAAGAGTATTATTTTAAATATTCTTACTTTTTTTTTTTTGCACCCCAGGAAGAAATTTTTGATGTAGTTTTAATAAAAAATTAGTTCTTAATATATTAAATCTAAAACACATTTACTTGTAGTATTTAGTAATTAATAAAATCTTTAATTCATAGTTCAGTATTTACGTATGATTAACAACTTTTAACTAGTATTATCAAAAATTTTCGACAATAATAAAATAAATTATAGTATTAATGTGTTGCATGGGCTTGTTTGCTTTTTTATAAAAAGTTTAATATTAGTACGGTATTTAAAGCTGCAGGAAGTGGACTATCTTTAAAATTTTTAAGAAATATTTTTCAACTTTGTTGTCATTATTTTAAGATGTGCTAGCAGATAAACAGATCGTAGTGTTTCTGAAATCAACTGAAATCTTTTTGAAGCAAAATAATAATTATATAAAAGTGAAAAGAAATTCAAATTTACTGGATTAACAAAGCTTTAATAATTCTTTTTTCATTTTATTTTTAATATTCCCTGATAATTTTGACCTGCCGTTTTCAGGATAACTTTCTTAATATTATTAAAACGAATTAATAGCAAACACTTTTTTACAATAAAACAAATGTAAAATAATTAAATTACATAATCCATCCCTTTTAAAGTAGGTTATGTTTAACGACCATAAAAATATTAAGTACCGAAGTATCGTTTGAACATCACTGTATCATGAGATGAAAAAGAAGAAATACTGTCCGCTCTCTTCAATAATTTATCTTGAAAAACGGCAATAAGTTTTAATCAAACAGAACTAAAAAGTTTCTGTGATGTAAAATCAGCAGTACTCCCCCTGAATATACAATTTTATCATCGAGATTCATTTTCTTCCCCCTTCTCCCCATCACTGAGGTGATCATGTACCTTAAAATGTTCTGCTGGTGATCATATCCAGACCTAGTTTGGATGTAGTCATCCAAAAGTATTACTTCTTCAAAATGATCTAATTTTATGCTTGGGAAATTAATTAGTATTCCGATGCATTGCAAATTTATCATCACCTGCCCATCTTTTCAGTATTTATAGGTATCCTTCCCGTACATGTTTGAATTAGAAATGACAGAAATGCTAAGAGTTTACCATTTTTTTTTTCTCTCTCTCAGTATCTAGAAATGGTGATCTTTAGCACTATATCAAATAAATGAAAATTTTGCAGCAGTTTCGTTTATTTGAGGAAATGGAGACAATTTTTCAAAATCATTTATTGGCGAACAACTGATTTAAAAAATGGTCAGTAAGCAAGTTTAGAAACATTGTACGCGGCTTGAAAATAATTTAAAAAAATTTATTGATGTTTGATTTCCTTTTTATAGTTTCAATAAAGATATTGTATCTTAAAAGAACACTTTTTGAAAATGTTTCCAGATTTTTTTTTTTTTTATCACAAAATAGTTCCACATCACTCCAAATGGAACACCATCCACAGTTTGAGAAACATTTCAATTTTCTTTACAATTCACTATAAAAATGTTTCATGATTAATATATACAAATAGTATAGAAGTGAATGATAGTTTTATATTTTTTGCAAATTGTTGTTATTTTTATATCATTATAAGTTTAAACATTTTTTTCTCCTTTCTTCCATATTGTTTAAAACAGTTACAAATCCTGTTACAACTACAACATAGGAGAAATACTTCTAGTATTTGTAACCAATAAAAAGTATTTACACTCATGTCCATAAATTAAGGATAATGCAAATTCAGGAAAGGAAAGAGTCAGAAGCAAAACAAATGTGACTTATTTGTAAAGCCTATTTATTAAGCAAAAGATAAAGAGTAAAATAGATGCTATATGTTTGATATCATTAATAAAAATTGCTATTTCTTGCTCCCTGGATCAAATTACAAAAAAAAAAAAAAAAAAACTATTTACAGAAACCAATATTACATGGTTGGTACATAGTATGTCTCCCAGATGATCCAATACAGTCCGTAGAACGCCTAGGCATGCTGAGTATCAAATTATCGATCTGATCATGGGGAATATTACACCACTCATCAAGCAATGCTCACCGAAGTTCCGATAGACATGCAGGAGGTTGTTGACTGGCTGCAACTCGTCGGCCAAGCATGTCCCACACATGCTCTACTGGATTCAAGTCGGGTGAGAATGCTGGCTAGTCCATACTAATTATATCCTCCGATGGAAGGCATTCGCTTATGATGTTTGCTCTGTGAGGAGGGGCGTTGTCATCTATAAACACGAATTCTGCGCCCATGGCGCCCCGAAACAAACGTACATGTTCCAGAATGACGCCCCGATAGATTTGGCCTGTGCAGGTCAGTTCTGGAACCTAGAATAATTCCTTCCCAAACAATCCTACACCACCGTAACGGTGTCGTTCAATGATCTTCTCTTGGTGGTAACGGGTACCTGGTACTCTCCGTATGAAAGACCTTCGAGAATCAGATTGTAAGCTAAACCGGGACTCGTCGGAAAACATCACACAAGCTCACTGTTGCGCTGTCCACAATGCATTCTTTCTACTCCAGGCTAAACCACAGGCGACAGTGAGTTGCAGTAAGTGGGACACATATGACAGGCCCTACGAGAATATAGACCAATCTGCCCTAAGCGTTTGTACACTGTCTGCCTTGAAATTGTCGTACCAGTGGCTGAAGAGAGCTGACGAAACAGGTCTGATGCTGTGCTCCGTCTGTTTCTTTTGGCAGTAACTGCCAAATACCGGTCCTCATTCGGCGTCGTAACGGTGGGGTGACCTGTGCTGTAACGTCTACTCACATTAACATTATCTTAGAATCGTTGCCAAAGCCTGGAGATGACACTCTGGGCGATTCCAAGTTCCGCGGGTACTTCCAGCTAAGTACGCCCACATTCCAGACGGCCGAGAATTCTACCACCTAAAAAAATAATTTAAATGCGTCCTTTGTGTCATAACTATGTGGTTATTGCACTGAAAGGCTTATAAAGCGCTTGCAAACAATTTTACTTCTTTGCCTGTATTCCTTATAAATCACTCTTACACAGTCGTCATCGTGACGTACTATCGGTGTCATCACGTGGCTTCTTGCAATTTGCATAAGATATTTAAAGATGTGTGTAGTTATTTTATGGGTGATATATATATTTTAGAGTTCGATTTCCGCTTGATTCTGAATTATCCTTAATTTATGGACATGAGTATAAATTATGATTTGCAGTTTTGAATTGATTTGTTGCTTGATTACATTCAACCATCTTTTTGTATCTCCTGTTCTTATATTTCTAAAATTAGTGTTGTATATGAAAAACATTAATGTAGAAGCCTTTGTAAAGGAATTTGATGTTTTAGAATTAAAAATTGTTTCCATTCATGCTTACCAAATCGTACCTATTAAATAAAGTTGAAAATTTATTATAGAATTAACTAAAATGTTGATATTAAATCGTACATATTTAGAATAATCATCGTAGTACTTATATATGTATATATAAGTTTCATAAGTAATGGCTTGACTAGACTTCATAGTGTATGCTAAATGCTCTGTTCATTCTGAAAAAATCTCATTAATTTTTTTATTTGGGACATGTACACTTTTGTGTTCGTATACTATGCTATTAGGTAAATAAATCTATTAGCTGATATTTTATTATTCTGTGTAATTAAGTCATTGAAATCTGTTTGAAAAAAATTGTTTTTTAGGTCTTTGTGGCAATTGGATAGAAATTGCGTATGGTACAAGTTCTGGAACAGTTCGAGTAATAGTTCAACACCCTGAAACTGTTGGACATGGTCCTCAATTATTTCAAACTTTTACTGTCCATCGAAGTCCTGTGACTAAAGTTGTTTTATCTGAAAAGTTTCTTATATCAGGTTTGCACTTATATTTATTTTACTTTACACATGCTAAAGTGAATGAATAACAATGTTGGGAAAATGTCTGATGTAGCCTGACAAATATTATGATGTCATTAATTTGATTTAACGAACTGTTTCACCAGATCTTAAATGAAACTCGAAGTTATCATTAATTATACTTAAGCTGTATATATTTTCTTTATTTTTTTATCATGTTTTGAATTTTGAGTGTCTATATTTTTGATTATTATCTATGTTCTGTAAAAATTTGATTCTGTGATGGCAACGTTGTCGATAGGTTTTGGTTTAGAATTCTGCGTCATATATATAGCAACTTAATTGGCGATTCGAAGTCGGAACTTTCAGAACTGTCTTTTTTTCGTTAATAACGAATAATAAATATTTAGAGAATTATTAACATCTGGCGTCCGCGACTGGACTTTCGACTGCTGATAATTGAGTGAGTGTTATTTTGTTTATATTACTTTCTAAACTGACATGGATGCAGCAAAAAAAATTAGAACTCAGCAGAGGAGACTATTTAGTAAAGCATCTAATGGGTTTGATGCTGCAGAAGCAATTTCAGAAATTTTTATAAAATAATTAAACCAAGAGTTATTGAGGAAAAGCTACGCTAATGATAAATTCTGAAGAAAGTGTTAAAAATTTTCTTATTTTCTGAAAACGTTGAAGATGATATAATAGAAGAAGAAGTAAATGAATCTGAAAGTTATATAGACCGTTGACGGTTATTACAGCTTAAGTTGTAAGAAATTTCGCTTTCAGAAGGAGAAGATGTTTCTTTAAATTGTAGTGTTTCTCAGGAAAATACATTATTGCGGTATCCTAAAATACATTTACCTACATTTAATGGGGATTTAAGAGACTGGATTAGATTTTGCGGTCAATTTGAGAAAGTTGGTAAAGACTCTAATTTAGATCTGCATGATAAATTTGCATGCATATCCCAATGCATGAAAAAGGGAAGTGTTGCCGAAGAATTAATTAAAAAAATTTCCACCCTTGGGAAATAGTTACAAGAAAGCTATAGAGCAATTGAAATTGCGTTTTGGCGAAGAAGAATTACTTATACAGGTGTATGTTAGGATTCTTCTATCATTAGTTCTTCAAAAGCAGAATATGTCGAAAAAAATCTTTGCGAAATCTTTATGATTTATTAGAAACAAAGCTCCGTGCGTTTGAGATATTAGGAGTAACTAGAGATAAATATGATTCGATGCTTTTTCCACTTGTTGAGTTTGCTTTACCAGAAGAAACGCTTCTAGCATGGGAACGATATAGATCTACTGCAAATCGTACATCACATGATGAGGAAGATCAAAATACCACTAAAATTACTCCAAAGACTGAACTCGATTCAATTCTTGATTTTCTTCAAGATGAAGTACAGGCAGAAGAACGTATAATTCTAGCATCACAAAACTTTGGAGTTGAAACCAAGCATAATTTTAAATTCTTCAAAGAGAAGAAGCCTGGCAATAATAATCACAAACATGGAGACACTCGTCAAATAGCTAGTACAGCTTCTTTTAACCTTTTCGAAGAAACAGAGGCAGTGCATATTTTGCCACAATTTCCATAATTCCACTGACTGTTTGAAGGTACAAAAAATGACGATGGAAGAAAGAGAGAATCTCGTAGAGAAATCAGGGTGCTGTTTTCTGTGCTTAAAATCAGGTCATCAAGTTCGTAAATGTTATTCAAAAGTAACGTGTTTGGATTGTGGAAAAAGATTTCATATTTTACTCTGTCATAAAATAAAGGAGCAAGCATTCTCACCTACTAGGAAAGAAACTGCAGAGTTAGATAATGTTCCGAATGAGAATCAAGCACTTCCGAATGTGTCCAAAAGCCCTAGTGTTATGTTTTTTACCTTAACGGTCATCAGAGGTGATGGGGGGGGGGAAATACGTAAGGCAAGAGCCATCATAGATACTGCTTCTCAGCGCTCTTATGTCTTAAAAAGTACTGCTAAGAAAATGCAATTTGAAGCCACATGTAAAGAAAAATTGTGTCATTCATTATTTGGTGGAACATGCATTGATATTATAAATCATGATGTTTTCACAGTGTTTTCGTCTAACACCAATGGGGTTTATCATTGTAATTTTAAGGCTCTTGGCCAAGATGTATTTTGTGGAACAGTACCACCAGTAGGTCAAGGTGAGTGGCTACAACAACTTGAAGAACACAACATTACTTTGACTGAGAAAAATGATGGGCCAATAGAAATACTGATTGGAGCCGGCATTATAGGCAAACTGATGACTGGAAACCTTAAACTATTTACCTTAAGTCCTGCTGCCATAGAGACTAAACTTGGATGGACTGTTTTTGGGAAAACTAATTTGTGTGGGATTTCAGACAATTCAGCACTGCTTGTTATATCTATGTTAAATAAAGAAGCAATGATATCTGACTTATGGGCTCTGAATTCCTTGGGGATTCTAGATCCATCAGGAAAGAAAACCAAGCAAGAGTTTCATAAAGAGGCAAGAGAACATTTCTTATCTGCAGTAAAAGTCAATGAGGATGGTTGTTTTCAAGTCAACTTATCATGGCTTGATAGCCATTTACTTTTAAAAGATAATTATAATTTAGCTGTTAAAAGACTAGATTCTACTATTAAAAAACTGAAATATGAAAAACTTTATGAGGCTTATGAGAATGTTTTCAGTGAATGGGAACGAGAAGGAATAATAGAAGAAGTACCAAAAAATGAAATTGATTTCCCATGCCATTATCTACCGCATCGTCATGCAATAAAAGGCCAGACAGAACGGATCGCCTTGTCTTTACGACTGTCTAGAGAAAGGTTTGAACCTTATTAAATTGATTCCTTCAATCCTTCACAGATTCCGAATAAATAGAATAAGAGTCACAGCAGATATACGGAGGGAATTTTTACAAATCAGTTTTCATCTTAAAGATAAGGACTATTTAAGATTCTTATGATTCGGAGCCGATGGAAAACAAAAGCAGTACCGGCATTGTAGAGTAGTATTTGGTGTCTCGAGTAGCCCTTTTCTGCTTGCTTCAGTGAATTATTACCATCTAGAAACCACATCGAAAGAACTGAAGGGGAAACCAAAATATATTTTGGATATTATTGAGAAAGTAAAAAAGAGATTTTATGTAGATAATTCTTCAGCTCGTATAAAGAATGAGCTATAATTGCAACAATTCAAACAAGTTGCTACAGACACCTTAACTGTACGAAAGGTAGAATTACGTGGTGATCCAGCAGATAATTCCACGAATACAACTAATGTGTCAGGGATGATCTGGGAACGATGTGGTGATCATCTTAGTTTAAATGTTTCTTACATAATCTACGATCTGCCATGAAAATTGACCAAAAGGGAAGTTTTAGCTATAACCCACAAAATATTTGATCCTCTAGGAATAGTATGTCCAGTTACTCTTTTCCTAGAATTTTACTGCAGCGTCTATGGAAGTTGAAATTGTCTTGAGACCAAGAAGTCGATACGAATTCCAAATCAGAATTTTGTAAATGGTTGAATGATTTAAAAAGTTTGGAGAACTTGAAAATACCAAGATGGTTGAATTATGATCTTGAGACTGAAAATATATCGTTGCACTTCTTCTGTGATGCGTGTAAGCTTGCTTATTCAGCATCAGCTTTTATTCATGTGCAAACTAACAATTCTGTTTGGGTTCATTTATTGCAAGCTAGAGCGAGAGCTGCATCCAGTGGAAAAAAAAAGAAACCACAATAGCGCGATTAGAACTTGTAGCTGCTACAATATGTGCATGGTTAGCATCCAATCTTATAAAAAAATTTAAAGTTGAGAATATTCATTTTTGGACAGACTCGCCAGCTGTACTTGCTTGGATACAAAGGGATGAAGTATGGGACGTGTTTGTTCACAATAGAGTTACGGAGATAAAGCAACTAAAACCAGTGAAGTTCCTAGGAGCAGTGAAACCAGCCGATTTGCCCAGTAGAGGATGTTTTGCTTCTCGTCTAATTGCATCAAGATGGTGCAAGGGCCATGAAACCAGACCACCTTTACCACCAGAACAGTGGCCAAAAGAAGATGTTATTGCTGATGAGAAATAAATATGTCTAGAGAAAAAGAAAAAAAATTAGTTCGTCCCTAATTAATCTTAATACCAGTGATTTAGTTGCAACTCTGTTCTCAAGTTACCGCAAGATGATTAGGCTTGCAGCTTGGATTTGCCAATTTACATATAACTGCACATACCAAAGAGAAAGGAAAGGAGATCTTACTGTATTTGAGATAAATGAAGCAGAAAACCTCGTGATTCGCTTAATACAATTTGAATCCTTTATTGGGATAGAAGAAAGCAAATCGTAACTATTAATCCATTCCTAGATCATGGAATCATTAGAACTAAAACAGCTGTATTTTAAAGAAATTATACTTTAGAGTTCAGAGCTCCTGCTATTTTGCTCAGTGATCATTCTCTTGTAAGAAATTTAGTAATGGAAGAACACAAAAAGAAACTACATATTGGAGTTTCTCATATTCTAAATTCTCTAAGAGAAAGATTTCGGATATTATCGAGCCGTAGAGTTGTTCCATGTTTTAAAAACTTGTATCGTCTGTAAACGTTATTCAAGTAACAGCATTAATACTCCAGCGCCACCATTGCCTGGAGATCGAGTCCAAGATGCCTCAGTTTTTCAAATAATGGGAAATGACTATGCTGGGCCCATAACTGTTCTCGAAAATCAGTAAGTTTGTATTTACCTGTTTATTTGTGCTGTATACCGTTGTGTTCACTTGGAGCTGGTTACATCATTAACAACAGACACTTTTAGCGTTTCATTGATTTGTTGCCCGACGTATAAAGCCGTCCGCGATTTATACGGATAATGGTACAAACTTTGTTGGGACACATAATGTACTAGCTTCAATAGATTTCAATGAAATCTCAAGGAAGGGAGCTGATGAGCGTATTATTTGGAAGTTCATTCCCCGTGAGGCTCCATGGTGGGAACGTCTAATAGGAATGATGAAGAGAATATTGGGAAAGATCCTTGGGCGAGCCTGTTTAAATTATGAAGAGATAATACAATTTGTGCAATTGTGAAGCTACAGTGAATGAAGAGCTTTATCAGTTGTATCGGCAGATTCGAATCTTTTTGTCCTAACTCCTGTAAATTTTTAACGATAAATATAAAATTATTCGGTTCCAATTGTGAAACAAGATGTGGATTCGAATTTCTTCAAACATAGATTGCGTTACATTCAAACTGTGCGCGAAGTGTTTAGGAAGAGATTTCGTCAAGAATATCTGGGAACTTTGAAAACATCAAGAAAGAAAGTTGTTGAAGCTTGTAAACTAAAAGAAGGAGACTTTGTTTTAATTGGTAGCAATAACAAAAAGAGATTAGTATGACCTCTTGGTAAAATCATACAGTTATTTCCAGGGACAGATGGAGAGAGTCGACGTGTTCGAATTAAGATGCAGAATGGCAAAGTGGTCAAGACAATGCAAAGTCTTTATCCTTTGGAACTGTCAACTACTGAAGAACTTCCACAAAAAATTCATCAAAATATCCCTTGTGAAAAAGTTACAGCAATCGAACCTCCAATTCATGATGCACCTTCAAAATCTGCTGGAATTATTCCAACAGACATTGAGTCTTCCACTATGACTAGAACAGGAAGGACAATTAGAATCTCTCAGCGATTGAATTTGTGAGCATAGTGTTCATTTTTTTTTCGTCGTGCAATATTTAATTCTGGATTCCACATTGCAAGGTGGGAGGATGACAAATTTTATGACGTCCTTACTTTGATTTAACGAACTGAAAAACTTTCACCAGATCTTAAATGGAATTCGAAGTTATCATTAATTATACTTAAGCTATATATATATTTTCCTTATTTTATCATGTTTTGAATTTTGAGTGTATATTTTTGATTATTATCTATGTTCTGTAAAAGTTTGTTACTGTGATGGCAACGTTGTCGATAAGTTTGGTTTAGAATTCTACGTCATATATATAGCAATAAAATAATCATATATATAGCGACTCGGAAGTCGGAATTTTGAGAACTGTCTTTTTTTTTTTTTTTTTTCGTGAATAATGGAATAACAAATATTTAGAGAATTATTAACATAGCCATTTGAAAGCTGTAATCTTTGAAACTTGATTTCCTGTATTTTCACAAAGTTTCACTAAAAAGCTGAGAAACTGTTGCCTGTCTTATGCGCCTTGCTATAATAGATGAATATTGAGCTTCATTGTTGTGACTTTTGGATGGCCGCATTCAGAGTTTCTTTTCGATCTGATACTCTTTATTAGATCATGATACTAGGCATTGCATTAAAGTCTGTAATAATCTACATTTGATACTGTTCTGTTTCCAGTCTCTCGATGGTTCTGCTCCATATTACACTATCCAAGCATTAGTAATTACTCATAAATATGAGCTTTAATATTTTACCATATATTGTGAAAAAAAATGCAGAATTAAATGAAGCATGGAGAAATTGACATGTATGTTTATAAACTATTCTCTCCTAAATGCATCATTCAGAAGTGTCTGCTAGCTTATGTGCACCAAATTAAATGTTTGCAATTTGGTTTGGTTTAAGAGTTCTGCTTTCTATTCAGTAATTTTTGAAAAATCTAAAAAAAATAAAAAAAGTAGATCTCTGGATTTTAGTCAACAGGGCACTTGATTTCAAAATAATATGTAGCATACTTATCAATAGATGACCTTCTGCTATGTAAAGCAAATTTCTAAATTTCAATCATCGATGCACATGGTTAAATATATATGTATAATATACTTATAGTTATAATAGTTTGCCTTGCAAATATTTTTGTTAGTTGATTTTATATGGTATTTTTTACGATGTTTATGTATTTATTAAACGTAAACATATTACTAATTTGTTGGCATGTTCTTTGTGTGTTCATATATTTTTTTGTTGCTTCAGTATGTTCTGAATACAATCATGCAAGGACGTGGAGTGTTACTAGATTCCGTGGGATGATTTCCACTCAACCTGGTTCAACACCTTTAGCTTCCTTTAAAGTAATCTCTCTGGAAGAAATGGAGCCGAATATTAGTTATAGTGCTGGAAATGACAGTGGTAAAAAAATGTTATTTTACTTTCTTCAAAAAATAATTTCTAGTTTTTTTTTGTGATTGTTTTAAATTATTTTTACTATTTTCTGTGTTGCTCCTTTATTTATAAATAGCGGTGAATTTAATTAATACTTTTGATTCATTACAGCGCATTAGGTCAATCATTAATATCCTCTAATCTTGTTACATAGTTTTTGTTTGAATGCTAATGTAGGAACTCTGGTATATCTGCCAATGTTATGTTTTTAAACTTTTGTCAAAGGTAACCTATTTTTATCTTTTATTTCAAATTTCAAAAGTGTTAGTGAGTTTAATATGCCGAAAAATGAGAGAAAAATGTGAGTGATCATGAACTCTGAAATCGAAATATCAAACATTTGGGATGGAATCTCTGTTGAACAAAGAATAAAACTTTTTCTTTCTTTAAAATTGCCATCGTGTGGGCAATCTTTGTAAGGAAAGAAAAATCATTATCATATTTGTCTAGTATTCTTTGCTCTATTTTGTAATATCTTCATTGTATTCTCAGATTTATTTTATATTTTTGCATAAGATATTTAAACTGGCATCAAGATTTCATTTCTTAGGTGTTCATTTATTGATTTTCAAATGGTATCATAAAAATTTGATGGGAGTTTGATATAACTGCCAATTTGAAATTATATGTTTCAGCTTGTGGTCAGTTTCCTGAATTTTTTTTCAAAATTCGTATTCGTATTTAGATATTATAGAAGCGGGTTGAGAGAGAGAATATAATGCTTTCACTTGGGAACAACTGCATTATTACGGTTTCTGCACATCAAATTGCTGTATAAACTAATAAAAATTATTTTATTCCGTAAGATATTTAAGAAATCTTAATATTTTTCTATAAAATATTCAAGAATGAAAGTTGATGAATTATTTTAAAAGCTGTAATTGTTAATTGTAAAGCTGTAATTTATTAATATTATTGGTCTGTAAAAACATATTGTTCTAAAATCATTAGGAAATAATGAAATCGTATTGAAAAGTATATCCATCGTCATATTGTACGATTAAAGTAACAATTTATGACGCTTAGCTTACGTTGCTTTGGAGTGATTCCTTGAATAGCATACTATAGAGATTATTGTATTATGATTGCCATATTTAATGGATAACTCTTTCCGAATTGCCCTTTTCTTTAACCGAAATTTTAATCATTTTTTTCTTGCAACTATCTCACATTGACTTTTTTAATTTTCTACATGTTAAATACTTCATTGTAAATTGACAGGACCATATGGAGAGCAGGATGATGAGCAAGTGTTTATTCAGAAAGTTGTTCCTGAGACTGATCAGCTTTATGTTCGTTATGCATCTACTGGGAAAAGGTAATTGGGAGATTTAAGTTATTACATATTTTAAAGTTTCTTCATTCACATCTAATTTGCAGCAAAATGTTGCAGAATCAAATGTAATTTTGTGACGAGATTCTAGAATTGAAACGTGAAATGTTTATTTAACTTCTAGGATATGCATTATAAAATCTGTAGATGGTACTTCAATAACTGCCTTTTGTGTTCATGAATGTGAAGGGTCCAATCGAATGGGATCTAGACCGAGACGATATATTTTTACTGGTCATAGTAATGGAGCTATTCAGGTATATGCTTTATATTATGTAGGTTAAGTAAGTTTTGGTTAATGTATATTATCATTTATTTTTAGAATAAGGCATTACATATTTAATTTAATATGCTGAACAATTTTATCTGAAATGAATTTAAAATGTTGTAATTATTGATAGATATGTTGTGTGCGATTGTGTTTTGACAATTTCTTAAATTACTGGCAGGAGAAGTCCAATTATTGGTTTAAAATCATAACGACTTCTCATGTTAAGATGTTTAACTTTTAATTAGAAGGTGTGTATTTTTCGTAGAATTGATAAAATTCTTTTATCGAAATCACAGTATTTGAAATAAAGTTTGAAGGAATTATAATATTTAGGCTTGTTTGCTTCAAAACCTTAAGTAAATTTTTTATAATTTCTGTTTTAAATTGTGGTTTTTTCATGACTCCAGTAAATTGTATAAAATAATTGAGACAAGATTTCCACTTTACGTAAGGAAGAGAATAAAAAAGTATTTTATGTTATTCTATTTTTAAAAATTTTAATAAATTTATTTCTATTTTATATATTTTATTGTATACAGGGTCATTCAAAATAATTTCTAATTATCTAGTAAGGAGGTCAAAACATTAAACAAGCATTGATTACATAAGACTAAGAATTCTTAAATGGAAAATAGAGGTGCACTGTTTTAGCTAGAGAGTTGGCTGAAAGAATCAGTGAAGGTTGTAAGTTATAACAGGATTGTGTTGAAGGATGTATTGGTACATAGACAGAAAGATGGCCAAGATGCTTAGGACAATGTATTTGCTGTCAAGCCTTTGTATCGGGGATAGTTTTTCACTGCAGGTACATTCTAACTTGTATAATGTTTGTATGACTGTTTAATCAATTGTGTAAAATGGAAATTTTCATCAAGCAAAGATACAGTTCTAGAATGAAATTCATAAAATCTGGGGATAAGTATTGAACTATATGTGCTCATTTAGATAAGTTGTACCTCTACCATATATTGTATTACACATGAGGATAATTTTCGCACTCAGCATGTGCAACATATTCACTTTCTAAATATCATAAATTCTCTATATCATGTTAGTTCTGCACGATGGTTCATTATATCTTCTTTTATAAAGTGACTTTGTACTGAAAAACATCTGAAATGTGTGGAAATTTTGAGTTATACATATGCTTTTCAGTATCACTATATAATGAACATATATAAATTGGACCATACATATTCACATAAATGAAACCAGTGTTTATCTCGTTGCTGCCTCTATGTCACTGTTATCTACTATGTCATCTACTTTCCCAGGTATTACAATACATGTTCAAGAAAACCTGAATTCCTGCACATTTTTCCTATGACATTCGTCAGTATCTGGATTCATATCGAAGCAATGGATTTGTTGCAAAGGAGGGAAGCTTTCGATTACCATCACATTTACCCCATTTGTCCCATAATGATTTTTTCCTTTTTGGTTAGTTAATAAATACCCCTGGTGACATGAATTGTTGTAACAGCTGAAGTTAACCCTTTTCGGTCCAACGTCCATTCTGAAATATGTAGTTAATGATTGCTGTAAAAGACATACAATAGCAACAACTCTTGCACTGATTTTTAGGAATTGTATACTTTTGAGCTTCCTAAACGAATCCTTACACTCACATATATATAATTATGTATTTTATTTTAGGACCGAAAAGGGCTAATAGCCGGGATTGTTTGCTCATTTTTATTGATCAGTGCGACCACATTAATTTGTCCTCAAAAATAGTTAATTAAAATGGCATTTTTGCATTAATTTTTATTAGAACCTGTTATTCCATCAATGTCATTGTTCTTAGTATCATTATCATCCAGTGAATTTTATTGGGGTTTCTCTTTTTGGGGGATTTTATTTAAAAAGTTTAATGAAACATCTTAAAATGTAACTGTGCCTGGTGATTAAATTGTAATAATGTCTAATTGCAACAAAAGAAAGAAAAATTTAACTAATGCTATTTCACAAGAGAAAGTTGATATCTGAAATAGCTTTAAATTAATTTAGTTATTATGAATTGTCTATAGTTGTAGATTTAGGGGAGACATTATTAATGCATCTTTATTACATAAATATTACATGATTTAATTTTAATAGTAATGCAATATTAATGTGTTAAATTATTTTAGTTTATGTTAATATTAGCTTTAGAAATTACTTATATATATTTTAGATGTGGGATCTCACAACTGCATTGGATTTAGCAACAAAAGGAGGAGAATTATGTAAGTTACAAAATATTTCTTATTAAAATTAAGTATAACAAAAAATACAGTTGAAAAACTATATGATCTGAAAAAGTAAAGGCTAATGTACTAGCTATTCGTTGATTTTTTTTTTTTTTTCCATCAGTGCTATTATTGAGAGGTATTATAGATGACTAACATAATGTTTGACTGCATCTCTTGAACAAATGTAAAAGTATTTTTTTTCCTTAAAATTTTGTAATTTTGAAATGCTTTCTTTAAAAATATTCTTTTAGATGGACTATTCAATGCATTTCGTTGTTAGTTTTCAGACACCTTAATTTCCTTAGAGGAAATTTAGTCACGTTTTTTAACTTGCTTACAAAATTAGGAAATATTTCCATTTACCTATAACTTGTTTTCCAGTTTTCTTTATTCATCTTCATGGATATTTGTGATGTTGATATAAATATCTGAAATATTCTTTTTATTTAAAAAAACAACAACACCTAAGCTTATTTAAACAGGCTTGAAGCTCTATCTTTCATTAGTTAAAATAGACGAAAAATGAAGAAACTTTCTTTTAAGTATTTCAATGTTAATTGTATTAATTTCAAAAATTATTTCTGTAAATTGTGTGTAAATTAATGTATCATTTAAAAATCTAGCTTTGTTTTATACTTCCATCATGCATAATTAGAAAATTGTGAATTATAAAATGAAGATGTATTAATAACCTTCTCACCTGTTTAGCATTTATATGTGACTGCTTGTGCTTGAAAATTTGATTATGCCTAAGTTAAGACAGTTATTTTAAATAAGTGAAGTTTATGTTGATTTCCCTGTTAATGTTGTATATATCTATATTAGTAAAAATATGTATTTTCTTTTGGTTACAAAATATTTCTATTTCTGAATATTAAGAAATTTGTAATCTATGGTGTTCTTTCTCAAGTATACTCCTCTTTATGGAAAATATTTTTCAGATCTTTTTGAACCTTATTAGTAGATTAAAAACTTGATCTATTTTTTATGCAATAAATGGAAAAAGAGTGTCAATGTTTTATTGAAACAAAAGATGTTATGCACTATCATTAAACAATCAATTATCAGTCAATTTAATGATAGTGCAACAAGTTTTAAAAAGTTTTCTCCCTGATAGTTTTCAAAATCATAACGGTTATCACAAAATTTGTTTCCAATTAACTGTTTGTAATCACACTTTCTTATGATAATTTATACAGTGGTCTTTTAATATATCGACTATAATTTATAGCTGTCTGCTTCATTATTTCCTCTATTAAATCATTGTTTTATGATGCATGCAAACAGATTTAATTTCTTTATGTGCCAATAGTATTAGAAGTGTGTTGTGTGAATTTGTTATTTCTAAAATAATTGAAATAGTAAGTTAATTTTCAGTTTTGGATTAGCAGTATTAAACATTAAATCATTCTTCTTTCAAGTATGTATCATAAAATCCTTATCAAATTTGCATAAGTAATATTATTTTTTGTTAATGTTAAATCAAGATTCTGTGTTTTATTTTCTTATATTCTGTATGCTGTACTTAAGCTGTTCAATGATAATTTTTTATTTGCTTTTTAGCTTCCAATTTAACTGGAGGACCATCTCCATTGGAAATGATTCGCTTACTTGACCAGTGTGATCTTACTAACTCTCATTGTTCTACTCCTTGTATTAGTCCATCAGTCGGAAATGCAGGAACAAGTACGCGTTTGAAAGCATCAAATGTTGCATTTTTATGCCATCAAGCAAAATCCTTGTCAGAAAAAGAGGCATCAGAAGTAGATCAAGAAGAAAGAGTTGTGCATTATTAGCTCAATCTTTAAATTGATGTGTTCAAAAATATTTTTATAAATGCATTATTTATGGTTTTGTGTTTAATAGAATTATTTATAAATGTGATATTTATGTAATGCCGTAAAAATCTACTTTCTATTTATCGTATTTCTGTTCTATATAAGTTTTGTATTTTAAATAAGCAGAATATCATTATTTTGTACATCAAGGCTTGTGATAAAGGAAAGATCTTTTCTAGTACAATTCATATGCTGTTGGACTTTTTTTCTATTAAATACTTTTAATTTAGAAAGGGTTCATTTTCAGTTAAAGAAATTACACTTCTAAAATTGCATGAATATTTTAAATTAATCTAACAAAGTTACATAAAACTGCAATCTTCAATATTTATCTGTCTGTGCAATCGGTTGCTATGCCCCTTTCCTCTTCCTTTTAATGTTGAAACAAAATATTGTCATCCTTTGCATCAATTTTTTGTTCTCTACTATTTTAAATTTTAGGTCTTTCCTCAATTCAAGGAGAGCATGAGTAATTTTCTATTAGGGATTCATGAAGTAGGCCTCAAATAATACAAAATTGCCTGTCATTGGTCTGAAATCAATTTTATTAACTAAACTGAGGGGGGGGGGAAGCAACTACAAAATCTTTACCTTTTGGCCTGAGAATTGAACAATGACATTTTATTCTGTTTAGAAATAATTAAATGAGGTGTTCATTAGAATAAGAGGGTATTGGTGTATTAAATTCAATTCTCTGTGCTTTTTAGCGTTTAATAAAGTCATTGAAATTGCAAAAAGCTATAGGTGTTTCTATTCTGATGTATATAAAGCTATTAACCTCAAAGCAAAAAATATATTGGATAAAGGTATAGATGTTTCCCCCTCCAAACCTCCGTGCATGGAAGGGCAAAATTACTTATGTGTAATGAATAATATTCATATTTAAATCTTTGGCTTGAACCTCGCGACTAACACAAGTTAAAAGAGAAGAGCACTTTAGTTATTTAAACCTCCCGTTGAGAGGGGTGGCATGTGGCATAATTTTTCTGTCTTCTGCTTCAAGTTTCCTCCTATTTATCTTAGTTTTTTTACATATATTCATTCAGGAATCGTACTGAAAGCCGAAAAAGGAGAAAAGAATTTTCTTAAAATGAAATTCACAAAACTGAAAAAATGCATCATGAGTTGGGTTATTTACTACATAAAAATTGAAGGAAAAATTTAGAATTTATATATGATGAATCTTTTGTATAAAAAGAATATGAGTAGACCTGAAGATGATGAAAACAAAACATTTTTTAAGCCTTATTCATCTTAAGATTGCTCAATGCAGCACCTTCCGAATACATGCAGTCTTGCCCAGATGATTTTTGTTAGTGAAATCAGATGCATTGTACTCGGGATATTTAAACAAAGGATAAAGCAATGGTTGTGTATTATAACATTCAAACACTTTATATTTACTACTTTTTACTATCCAGGTTTTGCCGGTTTTAAATTGAGAATGTGAAGCATGCATCACCTACTTTACAATTTTTACAATTACGGTATGATTCAACTGCACTTATATACAGATGTGATACGTTGCCAATTCTTGCATCATTTTTTATTATTCATAAGAAATGCACTTATTTAAATGTCTAATTGATCTTGCTTGTATTTTCAATGAAAGATTGTTGCGGGAAAAAAAATTGCAGAGTATGTATGTTGAATTGGTTTAAATTTGCCTTATAATAAAATTATAATATTTCTGTCTACAATAATTAATGCTCTCTGCAAACTATTTATTTATCCGTCTACATTTCGTCAAAAGTGAAAAACGGAATTAAGCAGAAAGCATATTTCCACCATTATTTGTTACGATTATGTAAATGGCTGTTACGAAAAGAATTTACATAACGTAAACTTCTTGAGACAGATACATTTTCATTTTATTGTTGATCTGATCTTGTAAATTAGTGCAATCCAGAATTTCCGCAGATAGTCTTGGGAACTAAATTCTCTTAATTTACAATACATGATTGTTTCATCTCAACTAGCCCTCATATAGTTTTCAATTTAGACGCTAATTTGTCTAATCAACCAAGTGGACAAAGATAAACTTAATAATTATTGATAGTTTTTCTTTGAATTTTTGAGCTGTCATGGTAGTATCATCTGTGGGAAAATCGATTTTAATGATTTTGCCAATAATCTTTTAGAAGTAGCCTTTAGTTCTAGTAGAAGATTTTTTTCTCACATCACAAAAGCTGTTTTTGTATTCTGTGGATTGCGAAGAGGTGTTTTGAGATGTTGATTCCACTCATTTCAGATTAAGTCAGGTCATTCTAATTGTTTCATCTGATCTAATGTGAGGCAATAACAATGATATTCCCCAGTCTCATCTGTCTATTAAAGTAAAAATTCTCAATTTTATCAGAGTTCTTTTGCTTCTGCCTAATTAAATATTGATCATATTCTTCGACCTTATATTTCAAGGATTAATGAGTACCATGTGGAAGTTCTTTTTGCATTCATTTATATACAAGGATTGCCCCAAGGATAAGTTAATATCCCCTAAGTAGTAAGATAAAGAGAAAAATTACTGGTATTTCACCAAACAAATATATTGTACAATAAAAAGTTGCTTAAAAAAAAAAAACTAGATGAGTTTGTATTTTAAAGCATTCCATTCAAAAATTTAAAATAGTAATTAGTATTATATTGGGAATAATAGTCTTGAAGCTTTATTAAATTCTAAAGACGTTAATTTATTATTTTCATGTCATTTTAATAATTAAAACTCTTCTGACCTATAACTTTAAATAGTTCATTATTTTTTATTTATCAGACTAAAAGTTT
The DNA here is from genome assembly GCA_026543865.1 of Argiope aurantia. NCBI lineage: Eukaryota > Metazoa > Arthropoda > Arachnida > Araneae > Araneidae > Argiope > Argiope aurantia. The sequence goes on from JAPMOR010036410.1 coordinate 355,707, forward strand.
TGCATTTTATAAAAGAAATGGGTTGCTTAGACACTTTAAAAAAAGTTCAGGTTTAAAAAAAATACTAATGATTGTTAGCACACACCTTTATTTTCAGTTCCAAATGGTTCGTAATTTTTTTACGAAAAATGTGAAATCTATCTCAGCTTGTGAAAGTTCATGATTTTGATATAGCTTTCGTCATGTTTCTCTTAGAGCACAAAATTGGGCATGGTTTTAAAATGTGATGTGCTTCTTTTGAAACACCCTTTTGTTTACTTAGTGGTACGGAATCTTCAAATACGAAAGATTCAATACTTCTATTTGAATCTTTACTCTCATCTAAATCTATAATATCTTCCTGCAAGTCGTCATGAAATGTTTGAGGGATATAAAGATTGGGGTCTCTGTAATTATAATGATACGTCTTTAAAGATCTGAAAGCTGCTGTTGTAAGGAATCCCAGAGCAACCGTTTCTATTATTGTCCAAGCCAGAATGGTAGCAAATGGATCAATTGCTAAAACCGTTGATGAACTATCACTAGTTGGTTCAATACTAATATCTACTGACAAAGTTCGATTAGTAAGATCTAATGACGGATGAAGATAACGCATTTCAAAATTATTTATATTATGTGTGGCGTTCATAACAATATTTGCTTTCGCTCTCCTTCCGAAGATGAGTGGATTTGCTTTTTCGATGAAGCCCTTCTCTATATCTTTTATTTACCTAGAAAAGTTAAAATTTGGATTTTAGTTTATGCAGAAATTTATAGTATATTATACAAAAAGAGCATTTTTATAGATAAAGGTTAAAAAAATCGTTTAGATATAGTAACTGCTTGAAGGGGGGGGGAGGATTAGCTTTGAAATAATTGTAATATTTTAGAATCAACGCATTTGTAGAAACAGTTATTACTATACACTTAAATAGAAGCAAAGCAACTTTTTTTCTTCTTACATAGTATGGAATGCATAACTTAAAAGAATTGATTTGTAAACAATTCACTCCACCGCTATTTTAATATGTTCTGTCATATTTTCTATATTTCCTTCTAAACCTCCTTGAGCTAATTCTGTAAGATTTGGATACTCCTCAAAGAAAGAGTGAAGTGAAAAGGCATTTCATTTGTATAAATGGAAGGATACAAGAACCTCTCCCTGATAAATGAGAGTATAAAAATTTATAGAATTTATAATGAAATTTTGAAATTTCATTCATTTTACACACCCTATGAGTTATTAACCTAATCTCAAATTTAGTAAAGGGAAATACTTAATTTTCGTTTTCTTAGTTCGCAAGTAAGTTCTTTAAATTGCGATCTAAAATCTTTATCTTGAATATTTATGTGAGTCATTTCACAGGTGAATTAATACAGGTTTTTTTTAAATATTAAACTTTTCAAAATCGGGAATTTTACATCCAGAAAAATGTATTAAATGCGGCAGCTCTGGTGGTGTCTCCATCATATGACATGACACAAAATTACGAAGTCTACCCCAAAATAGCTATAGTGTTACTTAAAAATGGGGGTTAATATAACTAAGCTTATAAATCATGTAATTCATTAAAAAAATTAATTACATGCTTGAACATTCATTGTATGCATTATATATATATATTCAAGCCCAGCCATCTAGAAGAGGGGAGGTGGCAATGCACCCCCACCCCATCAAAAATTAAAGGCTCTATTTTGTTTACTTTCATTGAAAATTATATAATGATGGTTTATTTAACTATGCTAGCGAAAGTTTAGTGATCCTAAGACACAAATTGCAGTACGGTAAAAGGTAGTAAAATAATGTTGTTGCGAAGGATGCGGTAAAACAGCATAGTCATAAAGCCCCCCGACGATCTTCACATATGGTCAGTTTTGTTGACCATAGCGATTCCTTTCGCTGATAATTTTCAATCCTCTAAGATTTCCTTTGACACTAATTTTTTACCCCATCGTAGGTGTAAGAGAGCCACAACCACCGATAGATCCATGGTTGGTCAAACACGTGACTTTAAATGCAAAAAATTGCTTAATTTATCTAATTATGAGGTTACGCACGAAAGGTACTGCAAGAGTTATAAATCTTGTGCTACAAAAGTCATCCAACATGAAACCAGCATATTTAAATGAATGCATTTTTCATCAAATTCGTTCAATATTTATTTTGAATCCTTTTATCTTTTAAAATCATTTTAGGACACCAAAAGTTTTTTTTTTGGGGGGGGGGGGAGGACGGCTTGGAAGTATTTTTTAAGTTTAAAGTGTTTAGAAAAAATTAAATTAATAAACGCGCATAAATTTATTACATACACATGCACACACATATATTTTTGATTTGAATTTCGGCTTATGTATAATAAAGATTTTCAATGGAGGTGGGGGTCTTTATTAAATTACCCCCTCCGCGTTCGAAGCAAGGATCGTCAAAATTCGTTGGCTTATTGCTTTCGGAACTTGATTAAGGTATTTTTGTGAGCAATCATAGTTTTTCTTTCTATTTCACTCCGTACATTTTACCATAGATGACGTTAGTATCAGAAAAGAACTGTATAGACTTTTTTTGAGATGGAATGCTCGTTTTAAGGATATGAATTGAATTATGAATGTTTTGAAGCAACATAAAAGAGTTAATTCGAAATGGACCTCATAATTTTGAACTGTATTTAGAGGAAGAGGGAGAAACCTGAACCAACATTCCCCTTTTTCATCTTCAGTTCCATACTAATGGGAGGACATTCAATCCTCGAAGTCAAATTTAAAAAACACGAGGCCCACACACGTATACAACAAATCTTCTGTGGAATTCGGTTTCGAATCTGGAATCCTCCGGTCCTTAAGCTGAGACATTACCACCAGAGCAATACAGTCTTCTTTAGGGGCATGAGTAATTGCTTATTTCAGTATACTAATTAAATATAACTTAGAAGACATAGGAAACTGAGAATTAATAGGCGAAACAAACTAATGGCTATTTCCGTGACACGAAATGAGAGAACGTTAAATTTAAATAGATATCTTTCTGTTAAAAGAAAAAGAAGTAAAATCAATTTGAAACATATGGTATCGAATTACATCAAACATTTCATTGAACCAGGCTTGATACACCTTTTAATTAATTAAAATTAATAAAACTGACTGGATTTCTCATCCTCACCTTTCAAAGTAGGTTTGTGCCAAATTTGATATATTGGGTCTTACAGTTTGAACCGTAATGATTTTCATATCATGCAATTTAGAAAAAGAATGTCAAACATGGATAAATCTCACTAGTTACTCTATAAAGGCAATGTCAAATTTGTTAAAAAAAAAATTGATAGAAATGTTGATTTTTTTCACCCAAGAATGAAATTGAACTGATTTTTAAAAACCCTGTCCCATTCTTATTTTTTTTACATTTATTAGACATTAATTTAGTACATTTGAGAAAGACCCGTGATCAATACCTAAACCGGTACTTTTTTCTCCAAACCCTTTACTCCACTCAACGAGAGAATTTAACGTGCCTTTAGCCTCAGAATAAACATCCGCAAGGCTAATGTACACTTGATTTTTAGTGGAATCTGATTTTGAACCTGAAACCCTTCGAAGCTGAGATCTTACTATCAGAGCACTATGGCCCTTTCAACAATAGGAAAATTCAAAGATTATTATAATTCAATTTAAAGGTTATTATATTTCAAAAATATTTATTGTTGGCAAGTCCAAAATTTCATTGAATTTAGAAAGTTCTCCAAATATTGTGTAATATCGTGCAGTCAAACAAATCGTGTTTTATTCAAATATAAAATAAATTTCTTCATAAAATAAAATTTTAAACACAAGGTATTTCGGAAAAACTTCAAAAATCAAAAATTCGCAAACGAATAAAAATGCATTTTGCATAGAAGAGGTCTCTCTCTCTCTCTCCATGGAACAAAAAAATTATTCGTTTCCGTGTTTACAGTTTAAACCACCAGATGGTTTTGTAGTTATCAGAGCGATGCATCACGTGAGTCAATTAGTGGCTTAAAAATGTTCATTAGGTCGTCTTTCATACAAGAATATACTTTTCAGACAAAGAACCATAGCTTACAGAAGTAAACATTTTTGTTACTCAAGCTCTGTCAAATTCTCAAAAATGATACTTAATACTAAGAAAATTGTGGAGAAATTTATCTGATAACTGCATTCCCGACTGGAAGATGACACATTATACATTTGTCATTCATTATCTTTTCTTAGATAATGCATTACCCTTATAACTGCAGAATGATTCAATGTTAATAAAATGTAAACTACGAATATCGGATCATAGATTTTCATTTCATGGGAAAAGTAATTTGATTTCACTTCTATCCTTTCCACACAAACTACATCTTTTTATTTTTATTCATTTGTGAATTGTTTTTCAGATTTGATCAGACTTTTGAATGTCCTTGTATGTAAACAACTTTATGCTAAAAGACATTCTTGTAACTGTGATGACAATTCACGAGATTTATTTACCTATCAATTCATGCTATTGATCAGATTTTCAAGAGTTTGCAGTATCTCTGATTTTTAAACACTTCATTCAAATTTCAAATCAATTTCTCTCTGTGAGTGCAGTGGTAAATAATAATAAAACAAACATGTCGGACAGAATTTCAATTATTATAACAAACTTTCGTTGTAAATTTATAAATTAGAATAAAAACAAAAGAATTTTATAATTGATTTAGTATTAGTTTAATTCAAGATTAAGAACAACTCAAGTTTACTTACTTTTGATTGCCTTTAATGTATGGGCTGATAGGTATACTGAATCAAAATCTTCTTTTTATTAGAATAAAATACTCTTCTTTTCGCATTTACTGGTATGGGCATCAGTAGCTGGTTTCCGGCTAGGCAGCTGCCTAGAGTCGTTGGCCTGATGTAGTCACGGATAGGTTGTTTAAACTAATGTTATTAGCCTAGTTGCCAAATAAATAAGTTTGTAAAAAAATACAAATTCTACATGAATCATAAATTATTAGGACAATATAAGCATTTAGTCAAGTATAACTTGTTTGGTACCTACCTGTTACATTACGTTCACTTAATTGTTACTGTATTCATAAACACCGAACGTGTGCATAAATTATATTGTGTACAAACATAAATACAGCACAATCATGAGACATAATAAATAAATAAAATCATATTCATTTTGACAAAGTTATTAAAATAAAAAATAAACACGTTGATTAAGTTAAAAATGTGCTGAAATGTGAAACTAAATTGACCAGTTCAACAAAAGAGGAGTTTCGTAATGTGCACGACCCAGGTCCAAAAAAAATGCCTTAATCTGCAACCAACAGACATACAAATTCTGCTGAAGAGCATGATTGATTACTCTGCATTAATTGCAAATTTTGCTAAGGCAAGATTATCTGCACTTCATCAACTGCAAATGTATGATTGAATCTCTTTGTATCAGTTGACACAACGCTGACAACAATTTTAAAAAATCAATTAATTCAAGATTACATTTTTTAGTGGTTTCTCTTAATTCGTTTTCCTTACCTTTGCATTTAAATTAAGTACTATGCAATATAATAGTCGACATAACAACCATAAAAAATAAAGTTTTAATGAATTAAAAGACTGAAATTAAACATTTTTCACTGTATGTAGATATCTTATATTTTTTCCTCTGAAATGTTTCCTTATTATTTAATAATTTTAATTTTATAATTAATTATATTAATTTTATAATGTTAATTTTATTATTATATTAATTTTATAATGTTAATTTTATTATTAATTATATTAATTTTATCATTTTAATTTTATAATTATTTTTTTTCATTATCTTCTTCTCATTAGCTGAATATTATTATAAACATTAACATATTTTGCTTTATGAAAGTTCATTTTGTATAGATCTCACTTGAAATTAAAACGAATTATATAATTATACAAATTATGAAGAAAATGCAAATCTAAGTTATTTTTCTTGATTGCTTTATTAAATCATAAGAATTAAATGGGCCATTATTTATGAAAGGATGAATTTTATAAGAGTAATGAGGCATCGGGCAAATTGTTAAAAAATTATCCTTTTCCCTATTAAATCCTTTTCTTTTTAACTTAAACAGAAATTCACAACTAAAATGAAATTAAATTGCTTTCAACACATTATTACAAAGATTTGTGTCACTACAATGAATCAATAACTTCATATTTGTAAGTTCTCAATTATGATAAATTATTAATAGACAAAATAATCAGAAATTAACAGAGATCGGCAAATATATAATTACAGGGAACATTTCGATTACACTAATTAAATAATGGGAGAAGATATTTCCTACTTTATCATTAACTGGTTAATTAACCTGGGTCATATCTATGCAAAGATTTTTTTTTTTTTTTTTAGAATGAAAAGCTAATACTCAAGAGAATCGAACAGTATTGTTTCAAATTTATTGATGAGTTAAAAATTTCCCTTTTTCAAATCTCAACCTGACAATGAAACTATTTTTACATTTACTTCATATCGCGGTGAATAAGATAACAAAAATAATCTTGATCACTCGGTGATTCAATCATGGAACATTCTAATATGTTAAATTAAACATAATTTTTAACTGTTTTGGATTTTTGATGATTAGATTTGAGTTGCCTTTTCGTCAGTGATAGATTTTCATCCCTTCATATTAGGCAGCTGCTTAGGGCCCTTAGCTTGAGAGGGGACCACAAAAAGGTCGATTAAAATACGTTTTTCCTAGTTGCCAATAGTAAATAAATTTATAAGAAATACAAATTGTAAAATATTAGCATTTTATCAAGTATGATGATCAAATTCCTTATGTTTCATTTCGTTGGTTTAGTTCAAATATTGATAAAACTGAACCTCTGCTTCTACAATATTGAGTACAAATGGGGATATCGAGAAGTCTGTTGTCATAATGCATAAATAAAAATCAACACATTTTCACAAAGTTAATAAAATAAAAAAATATTCTAAAATAAATCATTAGCATTAGAAATTAAAGTAACCAGCTTATTAAAAGCAGAGCATTATAAAATATACTTTTTAGGGCCATGATTTACCGAAATCCAATTCCTGCACTTCACTTAATTTTAGCTTTCATATCAATCCAGTTTGGGGAAGTTTAAATCCTTATTAAATTTAACTTTTTGCACTTGGATGGTGACTCACTCACCATTCAAGACGGTGCATCATTTTGACGTTTTATTTGTTTATTTTTTAATTTTAGTTGTTATAATATACCTACAAAATGTTAAGAAGACGTGGAAAATAAAAATTAAAACAATTATATTATATATATATATATTTCGGAGCAATGAACAAGTCCTTGTCTTAAGAAAATAAATATGCATCGAATTACTTTTAAGATTTTAAGAGTACAAAGGATGGGAAGCCCTTATTTATATGTAACCGAAGCTAGTCCCATATTATCTTCGTCTTTTCAACGATCAAGTTCAGAGTGGTATTTGATTTGATAATTGATTTAATGTATCGTTTTGAATCTAAGTATTCGCAATTAAAAAAAACTCTAAATAAGAGGTGAGGAAAAATTGAACAAAAGGAGTGAATAAGAGGTTTAATCCATGAAAGCAGGTATTTTGAACGGATTGGTTGATGAATGAATATTTTTGCGAAATAAAGGGTGTAAATGGAAGGAAACGATGACAGTTGCTTCAAATTTGATTTCAGAATAAGATATTGTATAAAATATGAAGATAATGACCTTTGGTATTAAAAATCCTGAAATTCGTTCAAGATACCTCAAGACAAGACCATAAGAAAGTAATAATTAGTCTAATATTTCGAATGTAATAAATATTTTTCGAATCACTAAGTAATGCCAAATTTGACGTCTTTTAGATTATTGCTTAGTTCAACTTTATGTGACAGAGCTAGCTGTATGGTATAAAAAAATGAAAATCATCTTTTTTATTTAAAATTATGTTCCGATTATTAATAATGATAATTCTAGTAATCGTTTAAAAATAAAAAATGTAAATGATTAATCAGAATTTTTTTGATATACGAAGAAACTCTTTGATTTTTTATAAAACAAACTTCTACGGTTTGGTTATACCATTTATGAGGCAATTTCATTGTTCAGTTTATTCATACATTTCGAATGGAGATCATTTTGAGAAATACATCGGATGTGCAATGAATTTATTGATATTTAATTTATAAGAGGTAATTACTTTTCGTTAATTTCAAAGATAATGTTAAATATTTAATTAAAAATCATTAAAACATCTAAATCACTTAGTTAAATAAAAATATTGTGACCAATAAAACGTGAAAAAGATTCGGTTTACTTTTAATGAATTTTTAATATATCCAACTAGATTCGGAGGAGATTTTTCAAAAAAATTTTTTAATGTTTATATCATGTCTTATTAATAAACGGATAAAATGATGAATAAAAGTGAAATTATTTAAATATATATGAAGCTTTTGAAGATAAAGCATATTTTGATGTAAATTTTCGCATTTATTTACAAAAATTGGAATTGTTCTAGAGAAATAAAATTGGTACAGTTTTTCATTTTTTTATAACATTACATGTGTAACATATCTTAGAGTGTAACTAATTATTATCTAAGAATTATATCCCCCCAATTTTTTTGAGTAATATATGATTTGGGATAATTTGGGATTTTTCAACAATATTTACACTAAACAATCAAATTCACTTCTAGAGCCTTCATCATATCTATAGATCATCACATTCTATATAACATACTGAGAACTAATTATGTATTTCATTAAGATATCTTGATTATTTTTTGAGATATGACGATACTCGTACAGTAGAATTATGATAAAACTCTTTCTTCAGAAAATGCATTTAAAATTTTTAAATGGTTATAAGTAAGCATCTTTTACATGTCAAATGTTTGCTATAACTTGGCTTATAATTACATAGAGATAAAATAAAGATACAACTAAAAACAGAAATGAATCCATTTTTTGGAACTGCAAAATACATAGATACAAATGCGAATTCTCATCCAAATGCCTGTTTTCAACCTAGTTGAATAATTTAATAAAGCATTTTACTTAATGAAAATGTTCCGATTTGCACCAAATTCCTTAATAGCACTTTTTTTGTGTATTTTAAAACAAAAAGCTTATATTATGGAAAAATAGAACATATCAATATTTGAAATTAGTACGAAAGCAAAAGAAGCCGCATTATCAGTTACAAAGATATAAAAGCTAGCAATTGATGTAATACTAAATTATTAAGTTGATTTTAAATGAAGAATATTCGCTTCGATGTTATAATGCATGAGATGAATCATCAACTTGCTGAGAAAATTTCTTTCCGCAAGTTATCCAACAGAGCAAGCAGTTTTACACATAATATTTTAAAAGTTCTATCTACAATATAGAATGATTAAATATACTCACCCTTTACAAGTAAAAATGATCTGACAAGGGTATCATAAAAAAGCTATTAATTTTAATCATTACTCATCTACTTGAATCAATAATAATACCAAACGATTGGATGCGAGGTACATATTTCTTCGCTTTTATTCATCTTTTAAAATTACAATTGAAAAAATTCAACATATATTCATTTTAAATATTCCTGACCGCATCTTTCCAAAAGGAACGATTTGAATTTAAATCTAGTATAAAATGGGACAAGCCACTTACCTCTCAAAATATATATAGGGTTAATGCAATATTAAATAAATTTCGGAAATATACATACCAAATAGAAGTATTGCATGAGGCAACAGCTGCACGTTTCACTACTTCTTCCCCATATCACGAAAATGTTTATCATTCTTTCGAGCTCTCAACTTTTATGCGTTACAGTAGAGTGATTCTTTGCAAGTCGAAACATTAAACCCGAATCCTTTATCAAAATGCAACAATTGTTAAAATCTTATTTCTACTGAACATCTGACCTATATTTTCGATGAATTCAAGTCGTACCGATTCAAACTCTTTTCATATTTTTCTTTACAAATGAAAATTTGCCGTATACAATCCGAGTCCTTGATTTCTAATAAAGATTATAAAAATATTTGTTTTATTGAAAAATATAAAAACCAAGTTTTAGTTGTCTAAGCATTCTAAGTATTTTAAAATAGATGCAATATTTTCGTACCCGGATTTAATATATTTTTTTTTCATTGGCATGATATATCAAATTCATTGAGAGACAATTGCGAACTCAGTGTCTCTATGAGACTATTAAAATTTCATATAATACTGTCGTAAATTCTAGTAATTTAATTATATATATTGTCACGTAGATACTTTAGTGTGGAACGCAATGACATACACAAGAAATAGAGCTAAATCAATTTATTAACTCAACTGAGAACACAGTGACTGACAAATCTTCTGCTTTTATACTAGCAGGGAAAGTTCCAGAATACTTTTCTGGAGACAGTAAGGAAAGTCCAGAACACTTGTCTGGTAAACTAAAGAAATGCCCAGAATCTTCTGGAACATGAAATAAAGAGAAACATAAAATCAAGGAATTAAATATTTACACAAACTGTGAATCGCATTGTCTCTAGTGCGATTCGAACTTACAATCTCTTGATTATGAGATCAGTGCTATGACTTTTAAACTGCCTAATAAATTTATAATACTAAACTTTACCTAGTTATACAGTCAGTTGTGCAATGAAAAAAAATGAATATAAAATTATTTAACTGAATCTTGCAATATAAAAAACGTTTATACTAGGACAAATCATTAGTTGCAACAAAGATTGACACCTGGAATTTCAATTCTCAAATATATTTTTTATGGATACGTTTAACTTTTTACATAATTATTTTTTAAATATCTTAGTTTTAATATACAGACTTTAAATTCGGAATTTAAAATAAATTCATACTGTATATCTTTGTATGCTACGACGATTCATGTTTGATATTTAAAAAACTTTAATGGGGTGCCGATCATTTTTTTATTTGATAATTAAACCATAAAATACAAATTTTAACCCCTTGGCCTACGAATTTACTTCCTAAATAGATGACACATCCTATTTGGGACATTTACTATTATCTTAATTCCTGTAATAATATAAGGGCAATTGAGATATTGGAAAATTTTAAAACGATTTTGGCATCTTAAATTATATAATGCTTTTACTTACTTGCGGATTTAAAATTAAAAAAATTCAATAATTCGATAGTCGAATCACATCCGTCATTATATGCGAAGGGATTAAGTAGGGCTGTGACAGCAATATTAAGCAACGCTTGTAACTTTTTTTTTTTTTTTCGTTCTCAGTTATCTGTTGTGTAGTACTGGTGGTAGTAAATAGATCCAGGGACTGGCAGTTTTTTTCGTTCCTCATCAATATAAAAGCGTTAATGTATTGTCGCCATGGTACCTTAAAGACAGGCACAAGAGGAGTAAATGGCCCGAATACCAATTTCCTGCAACGCTAATACAGACTAATAATCGAATTAAATACACATTTAATATAAAATTCTGTAAGTGAAAGGAAATGGATATTCGGACACATTTAAATATTGTATTTGTCCTTCCCATTCTTATACGAATAGAAATAACGTATGTCCAAATTAAAATGTAGCATCAAATTAGGAGTAAAATTCGCTGTTCAATGAACGAGCAAAGGTTTAATAGTTCCACTTACGTGAAACATTTTTAATAGCAATTTAATAATTAGTACACATTTTTTCCTTACCAGAAGTATTCCTGTGTACCCGCAATAAAGAGGCTACTCCAGGGAAAATGGAACCCTAACGCGATCTTTGTACAGCGGCACCCGTCTACATACAAGGTAAGCCACCGTTCAGACATTGGAAAAGGAGATATTGAAAAAGGTCCATCTCCCTAACAAGATCAGAAAAGCTACATTCGTTCTTTATAGAAATCTTTCTAAACAGCAAAATTAGATATACAGCGTTTCATTGAAAGAGTATTGAAGCTTATGAACAAGATTTTTTTTAATATGTACTGTCGTGAATTAAAATAAACTTCCCATTCGAATCCGCCGACATTATCCAATCTGAAGTGTTTAAACTCGCTTTATAGCATTGATTTTAAAGTCGCTACTGTTAATGCCTATTTTCTGAAATATATTAGGAGCCAACTCTGTAGGAAGATTTCGATCAAATAGTAAATAGTTTTTCATCCGTTTGCGGAATAAGGTTCTTTTTTAAGTCTAGCGATTAAAAGTAAAGCCCGTTTCCCTCTTATTTGGTAGAAACCAAGTACACGGCTGCCTCCAAGAAAAATTGGGTTTTCCAAATAACAATTTATCCTTGTATATGAATCGTTTTTGTTCCTCAAATTCACTTCATTTCATGTAAAAATTGTTTTGAACTCTAATGAAACATCAATGAACCGGAAACTATTTTAAAGAATTTTCTAGGTTTAAATTCAGAAGTCACTGCAATTAGTATTAACCCTCTTTTCGACCTTCCTGGCTATATATTCCTCTGAATTGTGAATTATCAGATATTTAGATGTTAAGGTTAGAATCTAACACAAACCTCGACGAAATCATAAAACTTGCAGCTCATGAATCCGATTTTATTTTTATTATTATTATTATTATCAGAAACCTCTATGCAACACTTCCTTCCATAATGATACATTACAGTTAGAAATCTTTGAAGATTTCAGCTTTAAATGTTCAGTTACAGAGAGGCGACTATATGCCAAAATAGCTAGACCTTTTATTCGCGCACTAATTAACCTGTCGCGTAATCCAAGTGACATCGGAAGTAGATTCGATGGCAATGCCAATCACTAATGCAGGTCAAGATCTAATCGCACTACCCGAGTGTCGGCAATACATAACTATGCTACCACAAATAAAGAACACCGAGAAATTTTTAAAACCATCAATTCAAATACTGGTTTTAATCCGACTGCAATTTGTTTTCGGAAATTTTCAGAGCTTGAGGGGGGGATAAAGCATTCTTAAAATCAAATTTTATTAGAAAAAAAATGAAGCATGCTGACAACCAAACTTCTTTATTAGAAGAGATAATGGTCTATTGTATACATAGACCAATTATTTAAATTATACATACATAATATTTATTTAAATTATACATAATATTTGAGCTATCAACTTCGTCCTCTAAAAGCTTTTACAAAAGCCTTCACCAATCTGTACGACCTTCTGTCACAAGCCTTAAAATTGCGAGCGCATTTTTCAATACTACCTTTCTGTCCTTGAAGCAAGACCTGCTTGTACTTGGATGAAAGAGCGTTTTTCTCCAAGATCCGTAGAGAACTGAAATAATATAAAGGATTAAATTGTGTTCAAACATTAATTTACAGTTCAGAAATATGTTGAAAATAGCCACGAGTTAACTTCTGAACTTCGTTATCCGAGTTCAGAAGACTCGGGGCTTGGAGGCTTTTCTAGAAATTTTAGATAAGAACCCAATCGCATTTCGATGAATAGGCTATAGACAGTTTGCATGAAATTAAGCTACCCTCGTTTAAGAATATAGGTTACACAAAATACATTTCATACAAGATTCTGTACATATAGTAGCGACTAAATTTAAACAGGCTCTTTATACATTTTATTGGGTATATATTCACCGTACCTTTCATCATATTTCCAAATAAGAGTTATCATTGACAAGTCACAGCAAGTACCTTGCACCAAAAATCACCCGATTGCTCCAAAATTGACATTCATCGATATTACTAACGGTTTATAAATAGCTTAAGAAATTCACTAATTCCTTACCTCATAGCATCTTTTATATTATGGCCCAGATCTTCCAACACTTTCGGATTAGCACCCACTTCACAGACTAGTCTAGAGATGCATTTATTGGAATCCACTTTATCCAAAACAGCAAAGAAGTTTTCAATTTCTGTAGGAGAGGCTTTACGGATATCGAAAGTTTGTGGAATATTTGGACCTCTTCTTTTCGAGAAGTCTGCACTTCTGGGCATCAATTGTCCAAGTTGGCCTAGTCCAGCTAATCCACTGCCCTTGAATTGAGGACCAAGAAGACCTGCTGGGAGACTTCCGACCGAGCCCAGGCGTACAGCACCTAGCATGTTTAGAAGTCTTCCTCCTACTGCCAATTTAATGGCATTCAATCCAGCTGGACCCATAGAAGCAGGAACTCCAAGGGGAGACATTAGTTCTCCGGGAATAGTAAGTGACGCTTCTGTAAAATAAAGTACAACAGCGAAACAGAGTAGGATTTGATACACGAATCCCATCGCGATTCGAGAAGTACCTGTAAAATAAACGAAATGTAAATTCTATTTTGAAGAAATTGGAAATATGAATGGAACTTCCGATTTTTTTTTCTATATTTTAAACTGAAATACAGAGTAACTCATCTAATCGCTATAGATATATGCGCTATTAAATAGAATCGTTTACTAAGCTTTTATGAAGTTGATAATCTAATTTCAACTATCTAAGGAGCAAAAATTAATTGAGCATATAAAAAAAACTTTAAAGGAAAATCTACATACCACTCACAATAGACTTCAGAGAAGGGAGGCAAGGCTCGTCTCTAAAAGCACTGTAGACTTTAAGTTGATATTTGTACTAAACATAAAGCTTGCGCACTTCGTTTGCGCATTTTAACATAAATTGCTAGATGTTGCCTTCTTTTCACATAAACAATGTATTTTCTCTTTTAAATTATTTTTTCAAACCAATTGGGGCGTTAGTATGATGTGCCATCACGTCAAGGGCGAAGACACGAAACTGAAAGTCATTGATTTTTATACTGTGATGGTATTGAGTATTTTTTTAAATCATACAACCCAAATTAGCATTAGTAATTATTTCAACTCTTATATATCAGCTCTTAATAATATCTTGTGTAACGACACTTTTTTGATCAAAATACGGATGATTACACTGAGACTTCATGTCTTCTCTCCACACCTGATCACAAGGCGTTCCTAATTCTTTTAATAGCTCCAAAATGTAGCATTGATTTAAAAGATGAGTCCATGTAACATTAGTTTTGTTAAGTAAATCGCAGGCAGCTAAAAGTGAAATCATGGATTCAGGATGGATTACAAATAATTCTGTTATACTTATAAATTTGATAGATACTATATTTTGATAAATGAGAGAATAATTAAATCATAATTTTATGATTAATGAAATTTTAGACAACCAGATATAGAGTAGTAAATTCTATAACACTTTAAATTCGGAGGATCACACGTTCATTATCCGATCTGTAGAAGATTAGTTATGTATGTGATTCCCATGTTTTTTAAGGGAATGTGATGTTAAGTGAAAAAGGATGCGGTGTTGTTCTCGGTATCTGATCACAATTCGACCTAATGAGGTCTATGTCCAGTAACCCTCATGTAGCCTCAAAATGGGACAATAAGCTGAAAAGTCCTTCTCAGCTAAAAAAAAAAATGACAAATAATAAGCTTTTGTGAATGTATATTCGAATCATCATTAATATGCTGCGTTTTTGGCAAATTTATTTCTCAATCAAATTTTTTAGACTAACTCCGATTATTGGGTAATCAGTAACATGGTAATGGTACACATAGAGGTCTGACCATGATATTTTTCTTTTTTCGTTTTTTGTATCATATTTGAGGCTCAAAAATTGGAATAAAAGCATTAATATTTTGTGCTAGATCATTGAATAATTGTTCAATGAAATAAATCTGTATATTGCCCCCATTTAGGTTAACCATCTATGATAGCAGACCTTCCTACGTCACTGTGAATCATTCGAAAAGAATAAAATAAAAGCGAGTTAATCCTAATAAGTAAAGTGATAATAACATGGTAGTCAGATGCTGGAGCATCTGAGCAAAAAATTTAACATGTATTTTTAAAACATATGTATGATTATATATATATATATAAAGCGCACATAAGTATCGTAACAAATAAATAGATACAAACAGCAGAAAGAAAGAGAAAGCGTTGACAAATCTTTCCTTATGAACATAATAATTGCTTATTCAGAAAATTCTTTTAAAAATGTATATGAGCTCTTTTATTTTTTTTATTTTTTATTATTTATTTATCGTATTTGATGCATAAACGCACCGAAAACGTTGAATTATCTAAAAAGGCGAAAAGTGAATGGTTTAATTTGTCATCTTTGTTCGCAGAGATTGAACTAATTTTGTTATCACTCGCTAAACGAAGCGCTTTGTGTGACTTTTTATCTATCGTGACATATTTCTGTGTTTGGCATTTTTATCATGCATTTAGTTCTTTTATTCAGCAGTGCATGCTCTTTGAAAGAACTTGGAGCTTTTTCTTGATCAGGCCGTCAAGCATTAATTTCGCTGCTTTATAATGAATGTCTTGAAAAAGTTCATGTTTCTGTTTTGTATAACAAAAGTTTTAATTACACGCATTTTATCTTTTTACATTCCAACTAATTTTCTTTATCCATTATCAGATGCATAATATTGGATAACTATGGAGGGTTTTATTACGCCGCTAAAGACATAAAATTGTTTTATTCGAATATACAATTAAGTATATTTTTTTATTATTTCCTTCAGACCTTTCAATTGTATCTACGTTAAGCAAAATCACTTATCAAATGATACTTTAGTATAAATTAAGTAACAAATTTTTTAATATCAAGCAATCCTTTGGAGACGTACAACTAAGTAGTAAAGTTTATGTTTAATAATCGGAGGATCATTCCGATTTCATTGAGAATTCCACTATATATGTAGATTTGATGCACTTTGACTCTACAGGCTGAATATTCTCACTTTAATATGGTGTGAAAGTATGAAGAGCAAATTCCCTACCCAATTAATTACTGCTGATCCGCAATCCCGCGCCATCCGATCAAATTGAAAATGCGAAGTCAATCCCTACGACTTAAAAAAAAAATGCGACTAACCCAATGATTACAGAATGACTAATGTCATTTTGAAATTAACTCCTCATTAGTCACAATTATTTTCATAATTAAATAGTCTCAATGTATATTGCTGATGTAAAATCTATTATTAATCTAATTTTGATTATTTTTCCTAAATTGCTATGATAATTAGTCCTCATGAAAACGTAAACAAGTATTCTGGAAGAAAAATTAAAATTGTAATGCTTTAAAAGTAACATCAGAATGAGTCGCATCTATTAAACATTGCAAATAATAATGAGTTAAGAAAAGAGCAATTACTTAACCATTTGACTGTTTTCCTCTTTTTATTACCAAATTTTATTATAAATGTATTGTCTTACGAATTCATAGAATGCTTGAAGCATTACGGATTATTTATGATTTTAGTATCGAATTACAGCAGTTCTTTGAATGATTCAGTTTCAGCTTATAATTTTAAAAGGCTATAATTTGATGCCTGTTTAATGTAATAATGACGATTAAGGGGTTAACACTAATCTGTCGATAGAACTCCTTGAACATTTATCAGTAGAAAAAGTAAATATCATAGACGGATAGAGTAGAATGTGAATATTATTTTGATGAAATAATCTTTTGAGGAATATTGTAGATTGTTATGCACAGTTTCAATTGTGGCAATTTAAAACTGAAGCTTAGTTTTATTCTTACATAATAATTTATCAATAAGCCTTTTCACTTGAAGATTAAGCTATACCGATAGTGATGTAGCGACGGCAAATGACCCCGTAAGTTATTAATTTCAACTTTTCCTTTCTCAATTTTTGAAACATAATATAAAGCAAAACTTGTTTTCTGGCATTCCCAAAGATTCGCGTCTAAGAAATCTAAAAATGGCTAGACAATTTGCAAAAATTAATAAATTTATTTTGAAAAACAATAATGAATAAATAGATAAATAAATTATTTTGGAAGAAGACTTCTTCACACTCGAAGTTATCACACATCATGACGGACAAAATAGTATAAAGGATGATGAAATTACAAAATGAAGTAAATGAAATTTTGGCTTGTTTCCCAAAATGTTTGATTCCTTCTACTAATCATAGGATACCTTAACAGATTTTTAAATTCTTTGAATTTCTATACTAACTTAACAAGAGTATAATCAGATCGGTATGCTTTCGATATATCGAAATTAAAACAATCTATTATATAACGTTCCAGAAGTAGAA
This sequence comes from Argiope aurantia, assembly GCA_026543865.1. NCBI lineage: Eukaryota > Metazoa > Arthropoda > Arachnida > Araneae > Araneidae > Argiope > Argiope aurantia. The sequence goes on from JAPMOR010036410.1 coordinate 373,731, forward strand.
CGTGTCATTTAATTCAATAGAAAAAACTTGATTATTCAATTCAGAGATCAATATAATTAAACTAACAAGCGTACCTCAGCACTCAAACATTGGAAAAGATGCACTTTCATGAACTTTTCAGGAAACCCAAGCTTAGTAATCGAATAAAAATGCATTCAATTGAAGATTATCATATTTGCAGTATTAATGTACAATACATTAGTAATTTCTATTAAATTAAATGACAAGCTCTGCTTCTAGAACGATACATAATAGATTGTTTTAACTTCGAGTCCAACAAATACTTGATATATTTTTGGATATAATTTAATTGTTTTGAATAAAAATAGCTTCTGTAATTTACTTCTAGTTTATAAAAGTGAGACTTCGGTGCCCAAGACTGACTCTGAGCAGCCTAAAAATGTGTAAACACCCATTCTGAAGCTACTAAAGAGCTAGTTTGAGACAGAGTTTAAAATTTTAATCCATAGCCACATCACGCGCATGTCACTTAAGCATCTGCTTAAATATATGAAGAGCAGCTGATATTCACCGCATTCAAACGAAGCTCGATTGGATTTCAGCCAGTTGTTAACTGTTTCGAATTCTTCGGAAAATGCGAGTCTAAACTGCGTCGCAAAAATTTAGCTATATTTACTACTTATTACTCCTGAAGAATAAACTCGTCATAACGCAAAATTTTGTACTTTTCTTTGACAAGTATATTCGTCAAAAACAGTTAATAATGCATAAATCAAAATTGATAAACTGTTTAATGTTACGTTTCGGTTTTATTATGAGAGACATTTTAATTGTGTGTGGTTCATCTTATAGCGGTTTCCAATATTTAAATCTAAACAAATTACGATTATTTGTACATTATTAAAAATCTTTACCTGTCATTTTTCTTATTGAAGTTTGGTATTTCGCTAAAACATTCATTTAATAAAAACTTCATTTTTTCTCATATAATTCCGCTGTCTACGCTATTATGAGGCCTTATATAAGTAGCAGTTCAAGAAGTTGCAGAAGTACGCAGAGTTAGGGGACGCTGGGCTCTGTTAGGCACTTTTGCAAATTATTCATTCAGGGTTGTGGAATTTTTTATGCATATATATTAAAATATAAATTCTTCAAATTTCTAAAAAATACTTTTCAAAACGTAATATATTATTTTAAAAATATTAAAAGACATATAATTTCTAAAAATTTCAAAATATTCCAGATGACTTAATTTTTAGTTTTTTTTTCTAATATTTTTTCCTTATTACCCAATATAAATTTATTTCGAATAAAACTGTTTAGATTTTGAAATTCCAATTAAATGTTATTTTTTTTGGAACACTTACTGAATTTTCTTTTTATCTGAACTAATATTGACTTTTAACTATCTAAAATAACTCGGAATATAAAATGCATACCCTATTTTCTTCTAATGTTTAACTGAAATCTTTATTAAAAAATTAAGTTTCTTTAATTTCAAAGATATTTAAATCTAATTACAATATAATTTTGAGAAAATCATTAAGATGTACTTTTTTTTTCCATCTAGGCCCTTCAAATATTTATTTTATTGTACAACGCATTTTATATTATATTTTACTTGAGTATAAATATATATTTAAGCGATGAAACGATAAAAATAAAACTTCATGGTTTTCCCCCCCATTTTCGCTTATTTCAGAGTCCACTATCCTTTAATCAAAAACACTGGATAAAAATAGACCTCAATTTTGACAAAAATTGCATTAGATATTCTGTCAAATAAAGGACCATTTACCATGAATCTGGTAGTATTGACTATTAATATCATCATGTATGAAAGGATTTTTATATCTTACATTTAACCCAATCAAGATGGATTGCACACACAGTATGAAATTTAATGCTGTCCTCGTCCTCTGCTCACAGTTCAACATAAAGAAGCATATCTCGAAATAGCCGTAGTAAAACTTCAAGATGAGTTGATTTATTAATAAACAACCCGAGTATTGAAAACAAGAATCATTTTATTGCATTTCGACATATGAGTTTGAAGACTCAATGTGGAGTTCATCCTGTGAAGCAAATAAAACTGAGGATCTGAGAAAATTTTTTATGTCCTTAATCCGATGTCTGGACATAATTTTAACTGTTCGGAATTTTAAAGCGACCAAAGAATACGAACATTGGTATAGCGACGAGAAGAGGTCTCGAAACCAATATATTATTTAATTTTACTTTTTAAAACCACATATACCAAATGCAGTGAATAAAATGCCTTTCTTGGTGCCATTTTACCCTTCGTTAGTCACAATTAATTTCATCTTTAAATGAACGCTTGTTTCTTGTGGATATAAAATCTATGATATGACCCTTCATTCAAGAAGAGATACAAGGGGTGGATCATATGGGTCATGACCCCTTCTGAACCTTATACAATATTTTGCAGTCTGGAAAAAATGCTGCCTTAAGGTTGGTCATATTTCATCAAGTTGTACATGATTGTTTGGTAAAATAATATTAATTATTTTAATTTTTTGCGACCTTACAAACTCAATAATTTAATAAAAAAGCATTGATACACAGTCCATTTCTCATTGAGGATTTAGGTATTATAAAGGCGAAACATTAAATTTAATGTTGATGGTCATGGAAGCTTTAAATACAGATTTGCACTAATACTTGCTTTTATTTAATACGAAATAAAGTTTGAAATTAGCTCTAATTTTGCATATAGAATGAAGTCATGGCTTATATTAGCACAATTAAGTCCTAAACGCCTTTCTGACGATTGCTTTTATTGATGGGTTTTTAATTGACCACCAAACCCATCCAGAAAATTTCCGCACCCAAGGCCATATTTTTGAGCATGGCTCACCTTCCTACTATAAAAAATGTTAGTCTGTATTCGCCCCCTGCCTTCGGTTCTTATTCCTCGTTTATGTTAATACTAATATTCTGCAAGGCAGATCCAAACGATGTGTTAAAAACAGCTAATAGTTATAGATATGTATTGAATTTTGTGACTAACTGAGGATTAACCTTTTCACGTTTCCCCAGATAAGCTGCAATATGCGGTAATCTAACGAGTTGTCTTCCCTTGCAAAATCTATGATTCACATGCTAATCACTAGACAAATGAAAACATTTCCAATTTAGCATTTTCTTTTGCCCTTTTCGACTTCACATAAAATGCATATGATTAATCACAAATTGTCCTCGAATTGTAAAATTAAACGAATACCATTGTATCACCAAAAATTGGATGCTTTCGTCTACGTTAGTGTCATCGCCCCCTGCAGAGCCCTTTTTAGTCCATATATTGTAGAGAACTAGCATCTTCGATACTGTTCCTCTTCTATTTTAGATTCTGGGAACAGAGTTCCGTACATTCTTTAAGCCAAACTCATGCCAATATTAATCCTTCATGCAGATGCAGAACGAGCTTTCTGTAAGTAAATTATGTCCAATCATAAATACCAATATAAAATATGTCCAATCATATTAATATTTCGAGATTAGAAAGCTTTCGAGAGATTATTTTCATGGTAAAATTTAAAGTGTTGTCAATATTCGATACGTCAGTCGATACAGTTTTCAGCAATTCAAGCGTAAAACTCTTGAAATTGACAGGAAATGGATGCTTAAATATCTTCAAATAAAGTGAAAGAAATCAAATTAGATTATCACTTTGTTGACCGAAAGTTAAAATTATACCAAGTCATTTGACATACAGAATCAACTATCTGATCTTGTTGTGGTAAAAAAATCTGAAACTACTAATTTTCTTTTAAAATCTTCCGAGTTCAGAAAATTTAACTTCGCTGGAATGGCGTTAAGAATACCAGTTGGAATCTGAAATAAACAAGCTTAGGGAGAAAAGGACATAACAGCAATTGAAAAGTAAACAAAGTTTCAGAAGCGTTGCAAGGTATATCCGAAACACAAGCCCAGTTAAGCCCTTTCGGTAAAAATCGAGTATAGCTCGTCATTGGTTTTTCTATGCCATACAGCTCAATGACAAGCTATACTCGCCATGCGACTAAAGTTATTTTTGATTGATAATTTCCTTGTATTGAATTCGGCAGCATTTTTATTTCTTCTGATATAGATCGTCATTGTTTACCGTTATAATTAAGTCACGGCCAAATTGTTTAGTCGGAGGACTTTCATTTTCATAAACATTTAGTGTGAACATCGATTCAGTCAACAGTTTTATTAAAGGAAAAACTTGAAATAAACAGGTAAGTAGTGAAAACCGATATCAAGGTAATTGGAGGATTCTGGAGAATCGGAAATAAGCACGCATTTACCCGACAGTGATAAAGCTAATGATGGTGAAATAGTACCGAAACTAGAGCTTGCTAGGCGACTCGAGCAATTTTAATTAATGCACGTGTGTGGACAAATCAGAAGAACGGATTTGGAAGGCACCAGAATGTTCCAGAAAGAAAATTTGGGGGAGTGCCTGCAGTAAACGCTTCGATTCTGCAAAATTTAAATACTAATCCTAAGTGTCGAATGTGAATTCGCAACTTATAATTTTATTTAGATCAATTTCATTTTAATATGCGAGAATTATAAAACGAAACAAGTTTTCTGAAACGTTAATTAATGCACGATTTTTTTTATTATTAAATCTTACATGAAAGGATTAAACTAGAAATACAAGAATTGTCTTGTTGCACTGCACTTCACAAACTGAAGTAACTTCAAAAGGAACTAATCTCAACCTCTCTGCATGGACATTGAAAATTTCCAGCTCAAAAGGCAAAGAATGCTTCATTACCAAAGTTAATAGTAATTCGCATGTTTAACCAAATGAATTCAGTTAAATTTAAGATGGGGGAGGGCAAACCTAACACGATTTGTTAATACGAAATATTTTAGATCGACATCGAGTTTGCGTTTAAAAATAACGGTTGCATAAGCCGGCTTAGAGTGAACGAAAAGAACAAGCAATGCAAGTTGCGAGCTCAAGAGATTGTGGATATCATTCAGGTTTTGAACAATGAAGTATTCTGCGAATCAAACCATTTAAGAGAAGCGTCTTGCAATTTTTTTTTAAAGACTTGCAAAAGACAATACCCGACATTTATGGATGTAATCAACAATTTGAACTATGACGGGATCAAATTTACGAAACTAGAAGTCAATGAAAATTAGTTTTTCGAAAGCTAAACTGATCCCAGAGACTAGTCACAGGAGAATCAATAAATATAGCAACTGTTACAAGAAAAAGCTATAGTAGAATTCTTTGATGTTACTGGAAGATACCGTATCGACAGTGCTGTAAACCACGAGATAAATAAAGCGCTAGAAATAAGTACTATGTGACGAAAAAGTTTTAATCAATTTTTATATACATCAGCATTTTAAAAACCAGCTGCTTTAGTTTTAAGAAACTATCCCAGTTTAGGCTTCATTAGATGGTTCTTCGTTTTGTGAATTTTTCATTAGCTGGTACGATTCTTCATCACATGCAGGAAATTGAGACTGACAAGATGACAATCCTTCTGTTCGGCCTTTCTGTAGGATTTGGTTATATTCTTGAACTTTGCTGCCTTCTGGAAAATCCGTTAAAGACCTGAAAGAAATGTTTGTTAATTCGCATCAATCCACTGTTGTGTTAGCCTTTCTTTAAAAGCCAAGTTAAAATATGCATTTCACAGAAAAGTTCTGAATGGATGTTTAGAAACATCTTTTACAAGATATCGCCTTCTAAACTCGGAATAAAATCTTATTTCTTACAGTCTAAACATTGCCTCTTCAACGGTATCTTTTGAATTAAGCAAACTAGCTTTAGTAAATCGAACTTTATTCTCGTAAATTCTTAGAGAAATTCAGTTTGTTCGAAACTTGCGGTCATCAATGGCATACTTGAACTCCCAAAAATTACCGATTAAAATAACCAGTGATTTTACAGTTATAATGGACAAGTTTAATTGTCCATAGGAAGTTTTAAAATCTAGATTCAAGAAGCTTTCAATTCGAGATCCGGCTAATTTACTCAGTTAATGTAAAATACATTTTACCGACAACACAATTTGCCACAGTTTATACACAAAAAGGAGCCCCGATTTTAATCTCGGATTAGACTTCTAAATGGAAGTTGTTTGGTCAATATTTTTTGGCGTTAGTGGTTTCTTATGGTGAAAAAGTCAAATTTTGCGCTAGTGTAGAATAAAGGCTCATCACTTCTGCAGTCGCATTAAAATCATTCGCCTTGACAAACAGAATAAGAGATTCTTAATCCGTTACCGCAAACGACGGCTATAGCCATCTAGCATAGCTCAGAAGAAACAGAAGGCACGTTTCTTTACGATTTTAAATTTGTGGCAGTGAGTTAAAGTAACCAGATCCTTATTCTAAGGAATCATTTCCGTGTATTGGAAAATTGACATCTGCTTACTGGAGTTTGCAAAATAAAGGAAATTGTAAACCAAAACAGTTGTTGGACGCTGGAATATCGTTTAATACCCATTTAGGAATGGCTTAGAACCCTTTCATTTAAGTTCATCCTGCAGACTGAATTTTCAAAGCGGATTTCTTGCGACCTTAAAATTTGGTCAAAAGTGCTTTTTAAGTATCATTGCGTATAATACTTGCAACATTAAAATCGCAAGATCAAGCAGAATGACAAACCTTTATTGCTAGTGCTCAAAAAGGAGTTTAATCTATGTTAATCTACTTTCAAATTCAAAATGCGAATCGTATCCAAAGGTAGCAAAATCTGGAATGGGAGAGTCGTCTTGTAAATCCTTGTCATCCGTTTAATGACTATTTGAATGTTAAGTTTAGAGTGCTCGATTTTTCCCCCGTATAAGTATTTTGAAGAATACATATACTTCAAATCTTCGACTCGAAGATTTGCCCATGACAGGTCTTAATGCGCTTAGTATCCCGAATTGCATATCCCCCGTTAAACTTGTTCTACCGCAACTGAATACTCGAGCCACTGCAGTGCAGCGCAACTGCAGACAATTTAGACACCCTCCAATTCTTATAAATATTGGAAGTCAAAATTACTATTCCTTTCTCATGATAGCTATTCTACGATTAAGTACAGAACAAACGTCTGTAGTGTCTCGTCATGGTGTATTTTTTTATGACCATTTCGAGTGTCTTCATGAACGAGTCGAAATAGGTTTCCCTTGTCAATGACGTCTAAAAAGACACCTTGATGTTGCTCAATATTTTGAATGTCGACCAATATCGGAGAGATATCGCAATAATGTTGGTCCTTTTGTGCCAATAGGGACAACAGTTTCATGAATTACACTTTCATTCGACAAGTTAATGCATATTATATACGATTATTCAATGTTCAAACGCTTAATAATGGTAGGTGAACTCGCCTTTGTTTCTACATAAAGGTCATATGGAGTAAATCGCAACTGTCATTTGGCATCCAAGAGGTCAGTACCAGTTTTACAAGCATATTTGTTTCTTAATTGACAAGCCAGAAGAACTATAAATCTTGAAGCCAGCTGAACAAACGCTTTGTAAGAAGGTCCAGAAGAGATACGAATGTAGCGCGAAGTTTTAATGATTAGGTGGATAATTCACTATTCCTTCAAGATTAGCTCGATAACACTTTCAAGTGAAAATTAAAAACTGCAAAATTCATCCAACAGACGACACATTATGAAATTGGTAGAAGCAACTCAAAAATAGGAACAGTAAGAAGTGAAATGCTATGAAGAGATTCACAAAGTTAGACGGTACATGTATGGGAAAGTCAAATGCTTGCATTCAATATGCAAGTGGCATTTTAGAATCTTAAAGACCCTATAAGTATTACTAATCCGATTTTTCTACTGAAGCGGGGAATGCCGAGTTGGTGAAGATTATGGATGATAATGTAGACCGTTATATTTAATTACATTTTAAAAGTTTATAGATAAAAATTTAACGAAGTCGATTTAATAAGATACATTTACTCTATAGGTTTCACAAGACAAAATTTTAAGTAAATAGCCAGGTTCAAAGTAGCTAAATTCATTCTTACCCTATGATATCACTAACTGTTGTTCCAAGCATTCCAGCACTCAATGGATCAGCCCCCATTTCGCAAACAAGACGGGAAATGCATTTATTTTCGTCAGTTTCGGCGAGAAGGGTGAAGAAACTTTCAGCTTCTTCCGTGTTAATTTGTGGTTCATCTTCATAACGAACTTCACGATCAGAATCCGATTGAGAATCAAAGTTTTCGTTCAAGTCTTGCTCAAATTGTTGCTGCTGTTGTTGGAACGTCTGTTGAGGTTGGAAGGGTATGTTTTGGGGAGAAAACTGCCCCGAGTTCTGCTGGAAAGGCATATTTTGAGGAGGAAATTGTCCTGGTTTCTGCTGGAAAGGAGGTCTGTTTGATGGAGAACTCCAAGATGGTTGACCGAATTGTGGCTGGAATTAGAGAAGTTCAGTATTTTAGTTCAAGTTAAACTCTGCCTGAAACTACATGGTCATAAAAATTAGCAAGTAAAAAATCGTTTCAATCAGTCGAGTTTTTTTTTTTTTTTTAATAAATGTATCTCAACTAGCCTACCGATTTCAGCAAGCATCAAAAAGACTTCCTGTATATATCCTCTAAACTTTCACGAAATAAAAATAGGCATGACAATTCTTGAAGCTGTTGCACAATTTAATAGAATAAAGCAGAGGAGATCCTTAGACAGCCGTGAGAAAATTGAACAGATGTATTGTTTTTATTCGGGTACAAAGGCCGGAATTAAATATTCTTTTTTCTGTGGGGATGCTGAGAAAAAACACCCAACTTCAAGCTCACTTTGAATTGAAATGTCAAGTCATAATACCAGATATTTCTAAACCGTCATAACTAAACTAATTGTACAGTCATTATAACCTAGTTTTGGTTCCTTATCAAATTTTAATTTACAGAGTAAAACGCAATTCTGCATAAGAAAGGTAAATAGAAATGGAAGCGAATGATGACAGATTACTTACTATAAATTCTCAGATATTTTTATCGGATATTTTGAAATATTTCTAAATTAAACTACAGTCAAAAGATGATTTTAGATTCGTTATTTTTTGTAGAAGCCCTTCAACCCCCCCCCCCCCACACACACACACATTATTTACCCACAGTTTAATACCACCAAGGAAACTTATGGTTTGAAAAATTGTATTCTACTGATCAACGCAACTCGGAAGGTAGAGATCTTACCATAAACGAGTTTTGAAACAGACCACCTGGGAAACCTGGAACATTCCCGAAGTCGGGAAACAATCCACCGCGGTTAACTCCGGCAAATGGACTGAAGAAACCCCCGCTTTGAAGAAGATTTGATGGTGGAAATTCTACCGGTCCTTGGGGCGATATTTCCTCTATGATGGATGCTGGTTTTGGTGAACGTCGTCGAAAAAAGCCGAAGAATCCCACGACTGGTTTGTTCATACCCATAAGCGTCAGGGACAAGGCAGCCAGAGACGAAAAGGCAAGAGCTTGTACTCCTGTGGCAGCAACCGCTAAGACAGCTAGAGACAAGTACTTCATGTTTACCTGAAAGTAAATAAAATAAAGCTAAAATAAGGATTGGGGGGGGGGAAGCGAGATGACAGTTGGCGTGGCATCTTCAGGAAACTAGATTATGCCTACAATTTTTGCATTTAAAATGAGGATTCTTTCAGTAAAGAGAAAAATAAATCCAAGAGAACACAAACTTCAATCAAAGTGGGCTGTGCTGAGAGAGCTCTCGAGCTTTAAACTAAATCATACCCGAATATTAAGTGGCACACCAAACTTGTCTTTAAATAAATTTATAAACCAATCTTTATTTAGATTTTCGCAGTATTGAAATTTGTTTTATACAGATAAGAATATATTATTAACATTTACTGAGATTAAAAATACTACTCAACAATACTCACTGCTTGGTAAATAAATTTTCTTCTAATACTGTGAATTAACGAAGAGGAAGTACTAGTAAGTTCTGGGCTTGAAGCTTTATGTAAGAAGCATAGAAAAAATGACGCTACTTAAAAGTAACCAAAGAAAGCAAATTAAGTACATTTAGGTTGAGTTGTTAACATGCTGATGTATGCAATGCATATTCAGTTAGATTAATAATTTAATTTTATAATTATTTGAACTAAAATGAAAAGTTAACAATACAAATTTGAATTACTTTAATTCATTTGGTCTTTTTGAAGCCGTTTTCGTAATTTATGACATAATGCTCTAAAGATAAATTCTAATTTTATTTGTCTACAAGCTTTGAGTTTTGGTCTCTCAAAAATTGGTCTTGGAGTTAAAATATAAAGATGATTCGAATCTTTAAAATGTGACTGTTTCGAATCTTTAAAACATGACTTATAAAACGACTGAAATTAAGAATCCCCACTGACATTTGTGACAACCTTGTGATCATAATATCTTTGTATAGAACCTTGGCATTAAAAAGAAGTTTTCAAATATCTGTCAATTTCTCATTTGCCATTCTAGGTCAATAGAAAAAAGTGTAAAACTTAACAAAATATATAAAATTACCTTTGAGTATGTTAATCTGCTATCCTGATTTGACCCTCAATTTTATCAGTAAAAACTGAGCAGTTAAGAAATTTAAATTAAATCGAAAATTTGGACCATTTAAATTTGAGTGTAGTTATTGCTTCGGATGCTACTGGAAAAGTTGGTGCCCAGATTTCTTCTGTAAATTCTTTGCTTTTACGCAAGGCTGGCCTTAGACCGTTTGCTCCCGATTAGACCCTATTGCTAAGAGGCCCCACGCCAGATTGCCGTCTACTGTCAGCTGATTTCAGTGATGCAATTAGGTTGGAGCATGCAGAAAACATGCCCTGGGAGTAATCATCGAAAAATTTGAACTCCAGATTTTGACGAATATCCATGTTTCATACATTCCCGAGTCCAAAAAACACACTTTTGGGATTATGTTTGTCTGTCAGTGAACACGATAAATCAAAAACGCTTTGCACTGACTGGACGGCTGAAATTTGATACATAAAATACGACCAAATTTATAGATTTCTATTAAATTTTGAACTGAATCCATGCCAAGGAAATCTGTCTGTCTCATTGAACGAATACAAGTGAACTCAATAGCTACAAAATGCTAAAGGTTAGGTAGCTACACAGGTTTAACATTTAAAACATATATATTTATCAATTTTGAACAAAATCCGTCAAATAGTTAACCATCTGTCGGTCTGTACTTTCGTATGTAAACACAATAACTCCTAACGCTGACAATTTTTGGTGTTCAGCAAAAGGCGTTTAGTTTGTCTTAGTTTAGTTATATTAACGTCCCTTTTTAAGAGCAAATACATATGTTCTCGATAGTTTCAGTAAAAGTGCTAATTTCACACCGAAGATTTTATTTCGTAACTATCATTCACCAGTGCCATGCAAGGTATTCGCGCCCGTACCCATGATTCCCAATTTTATGGGAAGGAAGTGGGATAAGACATTTATTAAAAAGTATGCGAGAAGTTTCGAGGAAACCACTACCGCTGGTTTTTAATTGATATATCAGTGCAAAATATATCGGATCCACTTTTCTCTTTAACACGTTGACCATATTCGTATGATAGCAAAACTTTCCATTTAGTGTATAACTTGATACGAGTAAAATTTTTAACTTGTAATTACTTAACTTTAATATCTTCTTGTTTTAACGTTTTTCTTATTGTAGGAATCGTATGCAATTCACACTTACTGTCTAATTAGATATTATCTTCTCTATTACAATTAAGAGATAGCAAAGAAGTAAACATTTTATTTGATAGTTGGTCTGAATCACAGAAATGAATCATGGCAGCGAATGGGTTAAAAGGAGTTTCATTTAAATTTTAAAATATTTGGATTAGCAACTTAGCATCCAACTCGCAGTACTGGTGTTATATGTGCATAAGCTAGAGATTAAAAGCAATCTATAAACAACTAATGATAGCATAAAAGTGATAACATTTATGTGGAAAACATGATTTGAATTGATTATATTATGGAATTTTAATTTCGAAGTTATGGAAGCTTGAAAATGGCTTTCTTTAAGAGATTCTATTAAACTGGAAGTTGTGATATAACATCTGGAATTTTAGAAGGTTTGTAAAGTCTTTTCTTAAGTGCTGTCTGCTGATATACAGCGAAGCTATATAGAATTGTGTGTACTTTGTACAGCGTTTTTTACTTAATGTAGCAACTATGCTTGTTGGTAGGCAGCCAACAAGCATAGTTGTTGCCATCTTTTACATTGAGGGTCATTGATCATCTTTTACATTCATTCTTCCTGTCTTCAGTGAAATTTTAACTTTACGTTCTGATGCAGCGAAGATTGCTGAATTTTGCCTTCTAAAATATTATGAGGAAAACGTTAAAGCATTAATGCCTATTGCTGCGAATAGAATATACTCAGTTGTTAGTTCAATTTACAGCATACACTGTGTTGAGGAAAATAAATTATTAATTAATATTTTTCTTCCGTGACTACGTCTGTTTTGTTTTGCTGTACGATCGAGAATATCATATTTTATTCTGTAATATTGAAATGAAAATTGCTGTTTGAAAAGCAAGATATTCAAGTCTATTTATCCCTCCACCTTTTTTTTAACTCATCCAAAGGTCAAAGGTGTCGATGGTAACAAGCTTTTCTTAGTCATAAATCATTCTTAAAACAAAATATGTTTTTTAAGGCATTTTCCCCATGACTGAATCAAGAAGTGAAAAAAAAAAAAGATTTAAAATCTATTTTTAAAAAAATAAGCATTTAAGAGCCAAATTCTTTGTCAGTAACATTAATTGATAACCCATCTAACATATAAATTAGTGTACTTCAAAGTAATTAAATATTTAAAATGATTTTTGATTTTAGGTAATTGTGTTCAATACAACAGAGAGAATTAATTAAATGTTCCCGGTTCAGATATTTTTTATACAACACATTATTAAATGCTATTTCCAATTTTTTATTGATATATATAATCTTCACATATTATATGATGAAGATCATTCTCAGTATTTTATTACATGTCACTAGCTGCTTTCTTTACATATTTTAGATAAATTTTCTAAAATATTAAGTAATATAATACCCTCGTAACAATACATGAAGTAATATAATACCCTCGTCCACCAATTATACTTGATTTTAACAAAAGTGGACAGCGAGGTTCAAGCGCGAAACCTGAATCTGTAAAGTGGTTTCTTAATTGTTTGTTCACTATATTATCCTTTTTTTAAAAATATTCTATCGCAAATTTTTATCATAAAATGATCTATCAGATTAAAAAAAAAAATTAATGAGTAAGGCTGAAAGCAGACATTTTGCTCTAGTATCCTTGAATACAGCAATACTTTTGCAACACTATGAGCCGATACGCAGACAAATAATACAATTTTGATGCAAAAATATTCTAAATTATATGAATTTGCATAATTTATGAATGATTCAGATTTCGTTTTCGTACAGCATGGATTTAATTTTTTAGTCAAACAAACCAATGACAAGTTCTTTTACCCAAACACAAAAACAGTATTTAATAGTATAATCTAAATCAATCTAATTAAAATCTTTAAGAGAAAATATTTAGCAATAAATGTACTAAATATTACCAATTTTTATAACAATAGTTCTTGGTGTTTCTTTTCTGTTTATGGAAATTTGCGAGAAAACGCATCAATTTTGTTCCAAAATATTTATTTGTTTTGCCTGTTTCGCAGTTTGATTTCCGATTCCACAAATTATTGTGAAATGAATTCATTCTCTAAAAGATTTTTTTTTCTAGTGTCATGTCCAGGTACGACGTGCATGCTCATATTTTGCTTTTGAATCTACCTCATATTTTGTATTACAAAACTTATTAACAAGTCTGCAATAAGTGATAACTCAGAAGTACAAGATTTTTTTTATGAATTGAATTTAAAGTTTAATAAATATTAGGCTAAAACAAAATACTTTTATTTTTGCTAAGAAATGATACAGATACGATACTTATAGAAGAAAATGACACTAAGAAATAATATTTATGTTTGTATTCAAAAAGGAAATATCTATGTGATTGAGGTTCAGAACAGGCGACGTACTATTAAATATTCGTGGCTTATTAAGATTTTTCTTGACATTGAAATGAATAGGGACCAAAACAGAATGATGTACTAATGAGCGACATGCTAAAACAATTTCACTGTAATATGACATTTAATTCGCGGTATCTCGGAGACGACTTAAAGCAAAGCCAATATTTTAAATGTACGATTTGAGCTCTTTAGCAATTTATGTTTTATAGAAGGATTATTAGCATGCTAATCCCTTGTTCCATTTTACATTTAAAGGTATTAATTGTAATTCTATTGCATTTTTTAACATTTATTAATCGTTACATTTTTAATGTCAAAAAGTAAGCGAATAAGATTAAAAAAAGTTTTAAAAATAATTTCCAGATGTGCAACAAAAATACAATGCCAATGAATGGGCTACCAATAGATTTCTTTTCATCTAACATTCATAGTTAGCCTTTCTGTAATTCAGAAATGTTTTTGGCCTATAAACACATTCTTGAAGCAATTTCAAATAAATATCAGATTGAAGAGCTTCTGTGTAAAAGTAACAAATATATTAAACCTTTTTCAAACAGATTACAAAACCGAATTTCACATACACACTGTTTTATATTATGGATTCAAAAAAAATTTTTTTTCGATTCTTCTTGGGTATCAAATAATATTTCTATTTTTTTTTATTCAACTTTATTTGGAGACCCATTACACAGAAAAACAGTCTTGATTTTTGTGGTCTTGATCATGTGGATACATAAATCAAATAATGGAAACAATTTATATATAATATTTTGTTTAAAATAAAAAAGTGAAACCTTTTTTTATTTGCAAAACAAATCTAAAATCATATTGAATACAGCTGTCTTTTTACAAAAGAATAGACTATGAACTTACAAATAAACAAGAAGTAAAAGTTTTATTGCTTTTACATATAAATACATATATATGTACAATCATTTGAATGCATCAAAATGCTTCACAGATTAACAAACTTCAACCTCCTTAAAGTAATAAAAAAAATCAGGTACTTTCACACTAAAAAAATTCTTCCCTTATCACTTAAATTTCTGCAATTCAATCACAGATATTTTACATTAATTCATTGATGCATAGTCATCTTTATCTCAAAATTTTAGCAGCAAAAACCACTAACTACTTAATGCAATAAAAAAACATTTTCCTGCTTCATATTCATGTAGATTTCCCACAATTTTAAATTAGTGGTTGTTTTTCTCTAGATTTTTTTTGCAGGCACTAAGAGCATTGCAGAAGTCTGCATACTATATGATACATATTAACATTAAAATTAATTATGTGAAGAGATTCGAGATGTTTAATTTTAAATCTGAAATGTAAAGAGCATATGTTAACATATAATAAATAATAAAGGGATCTTGCGATAAATTTATACAGAAGAGAACACTCAAAGATAAAATGTGGGAAATCTTATTGAAATATTGAGGGGGGGGGAGACAACACAGAAATTCCATGATCTATTGAGGATTCTAGCAAAAAGTGAAACAAGAGTTGGCATTCATAAATTATTTGTATGAAATATCTATTTGCAAACATATATATGTAAACATATGTTAGCGTTTGAAACGTTTGAAATTTTAACTTCGATTTATTTCATCATAATTTGTAGAGAGAAAAAACGATAAGATATAAAGTCAGTCTGCATCGCGACACAAGAGTAAGAGACGGAAATTTGTCCCTTCAGTGATTCTATGAAATTCTGATAAGGATTTCTTTGCTAAGTGTCGATATAGGAAAGGTAATCTTAGGCATCTTTAAAATATTGTAAGCATCAGAATTTTATCCCTTCATTCGGAGTGGGAGAAAATGCTAACTCCTCAGTTTTATAGAGCGCGTGCTAAAAATAAATAAAAAGAGGAATTGGATCGGGAAATATAGAAATATTTTAGAATGAAATTAACGTGGGTTAATTTAAGATAAAAACTAGGAAATTGCCGGCGTCCTGGCATAGGGGTAGCGCGTCTTCCCCGTGATCTGGGCGTCCCGGGTTCGAGTCCCGGTTCGGGCATGGTTGTCCTTCATTTGTTCTATCTGTGAGATGTGTGAATGTGCCCCCCTTTAAAAAGGGGCTGTGCAAGCGAATGTGATGCGTGAGTAGCAAAATCGTACTCTTGGCCCTAGTTGGCGCTACTAAAATAAGAGACGTTCCCTTTCGGCTTAAAATCGTTGATTTCAAATCAGCGGGCTTGCCTATGGCAAGTGCCATTGGAAACAACAACACAACAACTAGGAAATTAATTATAATTTAAATTGAGAGAGATCATTATATATACATTATAAATAATAAATTAAAAATTTTTTTTATGAAAACCATACATATTATAAAGAGTAATAATATGCTCGAATAAATTACTTTTTTCAAACGAGATAATTATTTTTAACTTTTATTTAGCTCAGTAACTTAAAGGAAACTGGAAAAATATATGTAACTCAACATGTTATAATAGAATAGAATAAAAAATTTATCGACAGCTTTTGATACAAGAAATTCGATAAAAGAAAGAAAGAAAAAAAAAATTATTCAAAGCAGATGGAGTTTATAAATACCTGGATTTGAACGAGACGACGCAAATAAATACGAATAAGACAACATTATAATATATATAGCAACATTACAGTAAAAATTAAATGCGGCGTTCTACAAAACAATATGGCTATACAAAAGGATGATTGTAAATAATGTTGTGTTCTGTTTTGTCGATTGTAGAAATTCAATGGCTTTAAATAAAATAGCACCACGAAATATATTGATTAGTTTTGACTTCAATAAATAAGTAGTTTCGATCACTTTTATCCATGAAAAAAAATTAGTCCAAAGGTTTTAAGCATTATCATGACAGTTTTCTCTGCAAAAGATACAAATAAATTGATTAATCATAAGAAACGATTTCGCTTAAATATATACCTCTAACTAAACAAACTTTACTACACAATTTTGTTACATATAAAAAGTAAATCAAATAATAATTATTATACTAATCGTTTATTAAAAATAATATAAATTAGTATGAGGGCTATATATAAACAAGTACATTTGGAAAATATGAATTTTATATATAAGTATATATTACTTTTAATTCTTAGGAGCTCCTAAATCTTATAACGCAACAAGAAAAATCTTTAATGCCTATTATAATGAAAACAAACCACAGTTTATGCACACTATGCACATAAATACACCTTTTCAAATAATATAAAAACATTTTATCAGAAAAGAAATTTTAAAAACAATTTACTATATGAACAACTTCATTAAAATCTTCATTGTTTTAAAATAAAAGTTTTTGCAAAGCACTGCTTTTTAAAAATAAATAGTCCAGAAATTACTTATAATAAAAATTAATGTGGTGCAACTAAAAATATGTTTTAGGAGTGAAATAAAAGCTCAAATGGATTTTATTTAAGAACGTTACTCAGTCAACAAAGATCTGAAACTTCTTGCACAATAATCTGAACACATAAAAATACTGCAATTTTGAAAGAGTATTTTATTACCTGCAATAATATTAAAACTTATGTCAGTTATGGAACATTTTCAAAATAAATCTGCACATAGTAGACATGTATCTCTCCCAGACTTCTAATAAATGAGGGTCACTGAAAATCAAGATAAGATGGTTTTTACTTCATAGGATAAGACATACATAGCAGAGAAAAGTATAAATCAATGCTGTATACAGACAATTATGGATGAATATACAATTAAATTTCGAAATCACACTGCAAGTAATAACTTGAACATACAAAAACGAAACTATGATAGCTTACAGTCCCAGAACTTGATAAACATAAATTATAAGATAGTTTTACTTAAATATATTATAAAAACAAATGTTTTGTACAATACAAAGGATGCCCCCAACCAAAGAAAAAGTTGAGGTAGTTATTTATTTCCCTAAATATAAAAATATATCTCCAATTACAAAATTTCAGTAAATACAGTGAGGAAATGCATGAAAACACATTGGCTTTTAATGAAGTTGATAATAAAGTTTAAAAAAATTATTTGACCACTATTATGCAATAATGTAAATATAAAATGGCTCTCTTACATTCATTTTGACAACCAAAATTTCACGTTTCTATCTACAGAATTTGTAGAGATATGCCTATTTCTAAATTAAAGAGAAATTTATCACAAATTTAGATGGAAGCATTTGCTTTAAAAAGTGCAAATTTAATCAATGCAGAAAATTATCACATGCAAATATTTGCCTATTATTACATCATTCAATCATATTGACTTGAAAGTAATTTGATAATGTTCACTTTGATTGGTTGATAGTTAAAACCTCAATTTAATAGAGAAGAAGAGATAAACTTGAAAAACTGAGTGTTAAAAATAATGCAGAAAAATAAAGCAATTCCGACAAAGAAAATAAAATATTTTGACGCAACTGTGTTCGTGACATAAAGCACTCCTAAATATTGCGTACTTTAGTAGCGAGGTGCAATTTTAAATGGTGATGATTTATGCTATATGTAATTGCAATGCAGCTGTATGCATTTGAAAGTATCTTTAGAAGACTGCGTTTCTGTATACATATTGAATATATTAAACTTGTACAAGTTTAAACATTTAAACTAATGTATTAGTTGACAATTTTTAAAAATTTAATAAAGAGTTCATCCATTAATAAGAGTTTATGCATTATTATTTTCCGATTCCACCTTTTTAATAGCTTATTGCAATAGGTGTATTATTCTTGAAATGTGCAAAGTAACACTTGGTCAAACACCAGTTTGAGGTATGAAAAATGTATTTAAGCCAATACACTTACTCTCAAATTACTCAGCAAATTTTTTCGATTGAGTGTGAAGCTTTTTAAGTGCACAAGTGAATGCAAGAGAAATATTTTATTTAATTATGGTAGCTGTATAAAAACGTAATTTTTTAAAAAACTTTCGATTATTAATCTTTACAAAAGTCAAAATGTACTTGCAATTGCTCACTTTATTTAAGACACTTCGTAATTGTAAGTATATATCTAGGCAAAATATTTAAGAAAATAAATGCTTGTTCCACTTTCTTGAGACACTACACATCATTTTAAAGAAAATGAATAATGAAAGGGAACAATTTTTTCAAAGCATCGAGCTAAGTATTCTTATAAGTTTTTCCATAAAACAGAAAAACAAAATACGATATAAATATTGCAATAATTTAAAAAAAAACATTTCATACATATATGGCACATATTTCCGCATTTAATTTCACGAAAGGATGAAAATTTTATTCTCAATTTTAAAATACTAATATAATTATTTTAATTAAGTATAAAGGCAATCATTTATAAGAAAATATTTCTTTTATAGAAAAGGCAGAGTACTAAAATAAATATAAGTCTTCTTTATCTGAGATAATTAATATTAGATATATTTTGCAGCTGAAATATATGGAATTGAAAATACTTAAGAAAGGCCGGGAGGACTTCAATAAGTGCTTTTTAACTTTTACAGTAGATTTAGATACACTAACCATTAATTATGTGTTAGAAAATGCGTAACAAGAAGGTTGATTAACAGATTTATTACTTCTCTTTTTAGCAACAAAGAGAAAACAATTTACTGCTTTCAGCTGTTCGTTTATTAAGAATCAATTCATTGTTAATACATTTGCTATTGACAAAAAATGAGGATCATTTCTTAAAATGCAGAAGGCAAGAAAGAGAACACTTCCAATTAAATAGCATTATGAGTAATATGACAAATTCAGATTTACATCTTTCAAAAATCATAAAAATAAATTATCTGCTTTAAAAGTTTGTCAAACATTCTGAGTATGCATGCTGCAACTCAAATTTGGATTACGTCCAAATAATTTAAAAAAAAAAAAAAAGAGATGCTTTTCAATAGCTAATTAATAATAAATCTGGAGGAGAAAATTATGTATTAGTGTATTTTAAAAATAAATTTATATCATTAAACTGATGTCACCTGAAACGGAACTATAGTCTGTTAAAATCCTATATATAAAAAAATATTATAATATAAATTTAAGGCACAGCACTACTTGACCTTCTTTTGCACAATCAACATTATGAAAACTTTTTATTTCAAAAAAATTAGCAAGCCTTTTATCACACAAGAATAAAATCAGCCAATAATGCAATGATTATTTGCTTCGATTTAAATAACTTTCTTACTACAATTATTTACTTAAAAAATTAATATAAACTCAAAAGGAATAATAGTAATTCAACCTCTTAAATAATTGAATATGAGATGCAGCAGCTGTGTAAGTTTCCACAAAATTTCTGAGATCTCTATCAGACCAACGACTTTGTCGAAATGGCTCAATAAACTAAAGAGAAAAACTATGAATTAATTAAAAATAAATACAAGAATTGTATAACATATTGGTAGATAAAAATCGTAACACCAGGAAAAATTTCCATAGCAAAATATAGCCTTTTCGTGCAATTATCCTAAGAATTTTGGAGAAACAAACGATACGAGTCAGATTATCCTTAATATGAGCATGATTTTACAAAATATAAACGTTGTTTTTATTTAAATATTGAAGCCTTTCCATTACTTAAAAAAAATCAATTCATCATTTAGTCTTTTTTAGTTAATCTCATCATAAGAAATCAACTTACATCTTAATTTTTATGGCGAATGAAAAAGGTTGTTTAACCCATTTGTTTCTTAAAAAAGTAACTGATTAGTGAGACGCGAATACCGTAAAGACATTTT
Organism: Argiope aurantia; assembly: GCA_026543865.1. Taxonomy (NCBI): domain Eukaryota; kingdom Metazoa; phylum Arthropoda; class Arachnida; order Araneae; family Araneidae; genus Argiope; species Argiope aurantia. The sequence goes on from JAPMOR010036410.1 coordinate 394,459, forward strand.
AAGCCAATGAAATTATCTGTGTTTATTAAAAGGACGAACTTTTATTTTCAGGCGGAAACAATTGCGAATCAGAAGAGTTTTTGCTACTGTAAGAATGACAGAGTTATGGACATTCTTTCTGTTATGTAACGCCTGATGTAATCAATACGAAATAAGACAAGCGCATTATCACGCTATAATATCTGGAAATAAAGGCTCATTAACAATGCTTTTTCATAAACGCAGTTGTGAAGTGGAGATCATTTCATAATTATGTGTAAATCAGTTTATGGATATTTTAATAATATTCTCCACTTAATTAAAGAAATTTATGAACAAATGCTCAACATTAAGTTATTAAATATATAATAGGTGCAAATTAATTTACTTGTTTTAGCGTTAATCAATTTACTGAATAGTAAGAAATGATAGGGATTTCCTAGGATCTCTATTTCATTTACTTGCAAACGATAACTACCGGTAAAAACTAAAAATAACATTAAACATTTCAACAGTCATTTGGTCCTGCAATCTAACTTTATTTCGGCTGAGTGAAAAACAAAAAAGAAACATTTATTTTTTTAAGGAAAGCAAAATCGTTTGATCTGAAAATAAATTTAATATTTAACTAATTGAGATATTATAAAGGTCGCTAAAGCTTTAACTTCATAAAAAGTAGATTTATAAATGCAAATAAATTTAGCATACGATCCCTCAAAAAGTAGGCGTTGGAAATCGAGCGTGGGAATTTTACACTTTTTGTTAATATTTCGAAAACTATTTGGGGTATGCGCACACTTTTTTTCGATTCCGGCATTTTAGCATGTCACATTTTCTCCCACATAAAAATGCTACAATGTTTCAATTCACTTTTTCCCCACATTCATCTTTAAAAATTTATGAAAAATAATGTTTGAGTTATTTATGCATTTATTTTGTGATTTTATGTGTGCTTTTACGAAATATGATAATTTTCCTTTAGGTGAGCGATTTTTTACCCCCCAGAAATATACTTAATTTCCGAAGGTTCTCAAGACTCATTTAGCACTGGAAACATCATTTTTCCAAACCAACTCTCGAAATTACCACCCGAATTCTATAAACTTTTATTGAGAGGTTAATTTCACGACGACAAGTCGATTAATTAAAAAATGATAGCTGTAATGGAAAAATTTTGAGATAGTAGTTAATTAATTTGGTTAATCAGTTTGCCTATCTCAACATATGGTCCATTCGAGTCATTTCCACCAACACCAAACTTCTGAAGATGCGGTAATAAATAACAAAGTTACAGAGGTGTTCTGTTTTTTTTTTGACGACTATAAATGATTAAATAGTATTCTGCATTGTAATTATCCACAAAAGTAGTAGCTCTTTAGTAAAATTAACAATAGTTGTAGAGAAACGGAAAAAGATAAAAACTCTGTATCCCAGTTATGTTTCACTCATGTTCAAAAGGTAATAAATCTGGAGATCAGAGCAGTCATAGTAGAATATTGACATCTTTAAAAAGAAGTTGGTAAGCAACTGCGTATAGCATTTACATGTAAGAATAAACTTCTAAATATCCAATGATGGAAGTATCATGACGGATTTTATCAATATTCTGATGTACAGTTGTGAATTTAGGGTTGTTGAGACAGCAATTACAGACCTTTTTAAATCATAACACACAGAACTGGCCAGCTGTATTTAAATGACAACAGAAAAAAATTTCCTCTTTTTAACGAGAGGTGGAATCTCATTTATACTAAGATAGAATAGGGAGATTTCAGCGAAAGCAACTACATTCTATTCAGACCTTCAGTCATTTCTTTCCCAACACCATGATGATGGCTCATAAGGAGCCTATATGTAAACCATAAACATGCCATAAAACGCCTACAGTTGAGAAAGAATACTTCTTGATATGATTCCTATACATCCATGAAGTGATTTCACAATTTGCAAAACATTTGAATTTGCCTCATTGATGCATTCCATTTACTTAAATAATTTATAATAAAAAGTAAGCTTAATCATATTTATTTTTTCTTTTACTAATGACTAGATGTATTTTCATAATACTGCCTTCAGAAAATCATTCTTTCTAACAAAAGCATACAGTTGCACAACAACTTGCATTCTGTTTCTTGAAATTCTCCTTCTTGCAGCCATTGCAACCAAACAATTCTACCTCATTTATTCATAAAGTTAAACATAATCTCACTATTGTTTTATTTAACCTGTATACCTTTAAGTAAATATTGACAAAAACCTTTTAAAGCATTATTACTCATATGGCTAACTACAGGCCTGACACGAATGGTAGATTGTTGTATATGTTTGCTAATTTTAAAATTAATTTGTTTGAATATTTTATAGATTCTTCGAGTACTAATTTCTTGGTGTAAGAATTTTACCTTGCATAAATATCAGACAGCAATAAACTGTTCCAAAGCTCTTATGACACCCTTTATAGTAAGATTAAAAAAATCTTAAATGATCACAAATCAAAATACAATACACGGCCATAACCCGTTATAAAAGTTAGATGGTGTATCCGAGTCATTGCATTTAAAGCACTTAATTTAGCAGTGTTCGAAATCTCTACCACTAAGAGATGGATTTTTCCATGAATTAAAAGAAAACGAATATGCGTTACATGTATGAGATTATAAATGTATATGTAAAGGAAGCCCAAATAATGTTTCATGCGTATTTACTAACAAGATATATGTTAGATCCTAGAACCTCCCAGCAACTGAAACTAGTGAAAATCCGAGAGAAACAAGTTTACATGTCAGCAAATACCACGGCATGAAAGAACTTCCAACACAATGGAATATGGGTTAGTTACAGTATGAAAATATATAACATCATGAATCCAAAATTTCTAAGATGATAGATTAATACAAAAAGTTACTCGATCTTTCATACTTGGAATATTTTTGTAGGATTATATGATGAATTCATCTACAGTAACAGTTCCGTCAATAATGAATAATACTTATATTATTAATTATTTTTAGTTTTCAATAACTTATGGAAACAAAGAGGACAATTTTGAAATTACAAATGATATTATATTTTTCTTTTATCTAAATGGTAAACTTTCAGCTTCCTTCCCTTTTTTAAAACGATAAAAATATTTTAAATTTACATTAAAATATAGGATTTATAATTAATAATTTGTGAAATACACAAATTCTTTATAATAGATAATAAATTAAATGCATTATGTTTACATCTTAAATGATTTATTTGATTAACTCTATTAAACAGAGAAAAGTTTTACTTTATAAAAAAAGAGGATATACATAATTTGCAGATGATTTCAACAGTCAAATGATATTTAAGAGGTAATGATTGATTATTGGTAAAAGAAGCTTATTTGTTGTTTCATGCCAAACATGATCATGTTGAATCGGGTTTTTTAATTTCATGACTCCGAGAAGTTAAAGGTAACCAATCGATTTGAAAATTACCTCCCCCCCCTCCATTTTTTTTAAGCAAAGGAAACAGAAAATCTTTTGAAATGTTTACAGATTAAATGTACATAAAAATTTAACAGTGAACATTCTTTAAAGACATTTTCTGACCTTATAAGAATGTTTAGCAATTCGAGTAAAATATTATTATTATTTATTTATATTTTTTTATTCATATAGGTAGGTCTTTATAAACACGCAAATGATCATAGAATTCATGACCCGGCACTGATAACTGGGCAATAAAATATATTTTAAATCGCTCTTTAAAAGAAAATCTTCATCAGTTTATTTAAGAATTAGAATTATATATGAAATATATAAATACAAAAGGTGATGAGAAATACCTTTTCCACAATATCCAAAAAGAGATCTCTGGCTTCTTTACTGTGGTTTAATCCGTATGCAATATTAACAAATGCTCTAGTAAAAGACTGAAAAAGAAATTTAAGCACAAATATTGCAAAACTGATTGAAAATAATTTTTTGCAAACAATATTAGCTTAGAAATGAAGCAAGATTTTCCTGCAATAATTGGCATCATAAATTTAACACGATTCTCTCCATATAGAAATTATTTTTATAAGGAAAAAAAAACATTAAATAAATTAAAACTTTACAAAGCAAGACAAAGAATACAGTATTAATAGCTACACTTTTCATAATCATCTAATTAACAGTTAAATGTTATGGAATCAGCATTCCCATGCAGTAAAATATGAATTGTTTTTTTAATCGTTAAAATTAAAACACACAGAAGACAAGACACAAAAAACACCATTTCTCATTTATTATCATTGAATAGATGATATACACAGATAAAATTTTAAAATCTAATGACACATAAATTTAAAAAATAAAATAAAATTTATCAAAAATATATACATAATTCCTCAATATAGAATACAGGCAGAAATAACATAATAAATAAGAAATATATATTTCATATTTATAAAGTATTTCTGTCTGTATTCTTGTACTTTACTGACCAATGGTACAGTACAAAACAGTTGGACTTCTACAGTACAGTTGAATGACAGAAAGAATATCTTAAAGAACTGGATGCTTTGTTCTGTTATATTTTGCCTTAAATACTAATTTCAGAAAGTGCCTGTTAAATTGGAAAAATCTTTAATACTTTCTAAATACAGAATCTCAATATATAATGCATTCAGAAGGGTTGACCATTAAGAGCTCCTCCAAGAGTAATGCCTCACCATACAATATGCCAAAGAAATCAACAAAATAAATTTTTAAAAAAATCTGAAAAACTAAAATACAATTGAATTTCTATATATACACTGGTGTGCAAAACTTAAGCAACAGGTATGTTTTTTGCCATAATTTCACGAGAAATCATCCGAGAGACATGAAATTCAGAAATGAGATACAGCATTTTGTTCTGAAAGAATGACGAAAGCATAGTTGCGCAGAAATGAATACAGTGCATACACTATGGAATCAAACAAAAAAAAAAGGCTTTATTGAATTCATAGTATCGTTACACATGATTGTCTGTCCAAGAGGAAGAACAGAAAGCAGATGTTCCTTAGTATGGGATATGCCCATACTAAGGAACTTCATTTTTATGGATGACAATGCACAGCCACACAGGACTCATGCTGTTGAGGAGCTCCTGGAAAGAAATGATATCACTCGAATGGATTGGCCGGCATGCTCCCCTGATTTAAATCCGATAGAACATGTGTGGGATGCTTCGGGGTGACGCCTTGCGGCACGATTGCATCCTCCTGGGAACACCCGACAACTTAAACAGATGCTGATTGAGGAATGGGCACTCTCACCTCAAGAACTGTTGGACAATCTGGTGCTGAGTATGGGGAAACGGTGCGAAGCAACCATTGCAGTAAGGGGAGGGCATATCCCATACTAAGGAACATCGGCTTGCTGTTCTTCCTCTTGGACAGACAATCATGTGTAACGATACTATGAATTCAATAAAGCCTTTTTTTTGTTTGATTCCATACTGTATGCATTGTATTCATTTCTGCGCAACTCTGCTTTCGTCATTCTTTCAGAACAAAATGCTGTATCTCATTTCTGAATTTCATGTCTCTCAGATGATTTCTCGTGAAGTTATGGCAAAAAACATACCTGTTACTTAAGTTTTCCACACCAGTGTAATTTATCAGCGAAAGACAAAGGGAAAAATTATACTACATATGTAAGAAAATAATTATTTCTGTGAATTTTATTTCTATCTTTTCAAAACTCATTTAATAGCAATTATCATGAATTTGTCATCTTGGGTATATTCTGCAAACATATAATTCTTTGAATTTTCCGATTCCTTGACACTTTTTAAGGAATAAGCATAAAATAGAAATTCATGCAATGCTTACCTTAAAGTTTGAATCCAAATCCGAATAAATTCTATCTGGCAATTTTGATCTCATTATTCCCAAAACGTAAGTTTTTAGTTCATCATAGGAGTCCTTCTCTAGCAATTGTTTTAAATCCCTTAAATCCTGCAAGAATTCACGATCCATTTCCATTGCCGTTTCTTCAAAACTGCAATCTTAAAATAATACAGCTTTTGAATTTTTTTTCTCAATAACATTTAGAAAATTAAAAATAAATAAATACATTCAAATCATAAAAATTACAAATTAAATAACTAGCATATATCAATATATTGCAGTTAAGCTATCTAATCAGTATAGCATAATGCTATATTTCAATGATTAAAACTTATTTGAATCATAGGAAGTGCTTAACATTTTTTTTTAATAATCAATCTGTATAAATTATTAAATAGGTTATAATAAATTTCTGTTTAATACACCATTCGTTTTACACTTATAATATCAAAAAACGTCATATTCATTTTTCCTCGTACACAAAACAAAAGATGTAATAAAAATTAAAGATAAACATGCACATTTTCGTTTTTTACCATTTTATCCATATTAAATATTTATATTCAAGAAGAAGACATGGAATTTTTTAGCATTATATTTCATTTTTCACGATATTGAGGAAATAGCACAATTCCTAACCATTATCAAGAGTTTTTTTTTTTAAGAAATATGATTAGACTAAATGGGAAGGCAGAAAACAGAAAAGGCTACGAGAAAATACCTTTAATTTATATTGCTTTAAAAATGAATATCAGCGGGTTTCAGAATCATCCTGAGAGTATAAGAGACTGAATGGCTCAGAAGTTAAAGTAAAGCTAAAATTCGAGTGATTAGAAATTACTTTTAGAATGCTGATAAATTGCCATTATATATTATATATACATACATACATACACTGGTGTGCAAAACTTAAGCAACAGGTATGTTTTTTGCCATAACTTCACGAGAAATCATCTGAGAGACATGAAATTCAGAAATGAGATACAGCATTTTGTTCTGAAAGAATGACGAAAGCATAGTTGCGCAGAAATGAATACAATGCATACAGTATGGAATCAAACAAAAAAAGGCTTTATTGAACTCATAGTATCGTTACACATGATTGTCTGTCCAAGAGGAAGAACAGCAAGCAGATGTTCCTTAGTATGGGATATGCCCTCCCCTTACTGCAATGGTTGCTTCACACCATCTCCCCATACTCAGCACCAGATTGTCCAACAGTTCTTGAGGTCGCACCGTCTCCCCATACTCAGCACCAGATTGTCCAACAGTTCTTAAGGTAAGAGTGCCCATTCCTCAATCAGCATCTATTTAAGTTGTGGGTGTTCCCAGGAGGATGTAATCATGCCGCAAGGCGTCTCCCCAAAGCATCCCACACATGTTCTATCGGATTTTAAATTAGGGGAGCACGCCGGCCAATCCATTCGAGTGATATCTTCACTTTCCAGGAGCTCCTCAACAGCATGAGTCCTGTGTGGCCGTGCATTGTCATCCATAAAAACGAAGTCTGATCC